>PVLD010008863.1:0-80985 GCA_004027595.1 Dinomys branickii | reverse complement strand
CAACGGAGATGAGGGAGGAGAAAAAACGAACTGATCAAAAGGGCCATCATCTGTGTAACCTGAGTAACAAAGATGAAGGTAACATTATGTAGGACAGCATCCAGAGCTAATTCCCTTCTATGTTCTCTATAATTCTGTATTTCCTCAGTCGTTTTTGTATTAGCAGAAATGAAGATAACTTTATATTATACAGCATCCGGTGCAAATTCCCTACTATCTTCTCTATAATTTGGTATTTCCTTTAATGTTTTTGTGTTAACTAATGTGAAGATAACTATGTAATACAACATCCAGTTCTAATTCCCTACTATATTCTATATAACTTTGTATTTTCTGTATTGTTTATGGCTTTTCTGGTTCATATGTCTCCATTCTTTTGTCTTTAAAATAAAATTAAAAAAAAAAAACTCCATTACACCATGACAGGGAATGAAGTTCTGCCACCATAATGAACTATTATGATCTGTCAGATCCAAGTTTAAGAAAAACAGAGCCTTGTTTCCTTTTGCCAACCCAAAATTTCAGTTCCTAAAACATCTTTTCTTCTGCTTTGATGGAACTCGAGTCAACCCCAAGTAAAATGAGGCATTTCTGAAGAAAACTATACCAAATCAGCAGAGTGGGCATCAAAGTAGATTAAATGCAGCTCCACTTCAATAAAGGAAAAGTGAGAAAACCCTGGAAATGCGATAACCCACCTGATCTCCTAGTGCCACATCGCCCTGGTTCCCAAAGTACCTGCTGGAAATAATTTCAGCGTGTTTTTACACCATCCCCCCATAGGAATTACTTCCCTAATCCATAAGGCACAAAGAGATGAGGTAAAACTTGCAAAGTGGCCTGGGGGTTCTGGGTTCAAATTTTCCTCTTAGAACAAACAATGATAAAAATGGAGTTTGTTGCTATTTGGTAAAATTATATAGAAATATGAATTTGTATTGGTAGATTCTAAAGGAATAAAAAGATCAATAATAGCTAAAGAGTATAATAAGATTAAAGGGGTTTTTCAAAGGATAGAAAATAACAAATACGGTGAAGATGTGAAAAAAGAACACTTAAATGCCATTGGTGGGGATGTAAATTAGTGTAGCCATTATGGAGACTATGGAGGTTCCTCAAAATACCAAAAGTAGAACTATCAAATGATCCAGTGGTCTCCCCACTGGGTATATACATAAAGGAAATGAAATTAACATTACCTACACAGGTAGAAAAGACACTTGCCTTCCCATGCTTATTTTCTTACTTTCTTGCTGCTGGAAAAAAAGTACCCAACACCCACAAGGTAAAAGAAGAAAAATTTATTTTAGCTCCAAGTTTACAGAGATTTCAGCCCACAGCTGGCTGGTTCAAAGGCAGCACTGCGTGGCAGAGGGGCATCACAGAGGAGAAACAGTCCATGGTGTGGCAGGCAGAAAGCAACAAGACTTCCTCTTTCTTTCTCTTTTTATTCCATCAAGGCTACAAGCATATTGGTTGATGCCACTGCACCCAAGATGGGTCTTCCATCTTCAGTAATTCCATCATCTACACCTAACCTGTGCTAAACCAATTAGCGGGCTAATCCAGTATCACACCCCCATGATCCAGTCACTTCCCCAGACCCCCACCTATGAGCACATGAGGCTCTGAGGGGACAACTATATGCCGTAGCACAGAGCTGGCAGGTGGCAAAGGTGGCACTCCACCTTTGTCACGGACAGCTGATGCTTTTAGCCCATAAATCTTACATGAAAACTAGACCTTAAAGCATGCAGTATGGAAACATATCTTATCATGGATGGGTGGAGAGAACCTTGGGAGAAATAAGTCATTACCTACACAGGGCTTCTGCTCCCTAGAAACCTAGAAAAGGATTTTGATGGCATATAAAGAACGCATTTCCAAGAGCAATTGGCTCATAAAGATAACTTTGCAAAATTTGGCTTTATAGAGCAGAACTTCCTTTTCTGTCCCAGGGTGAAGGGGGTCAGCTGAGAAAGTCCCCAGCTGGCATTTATGTCACAACTCTTATGTGCCAAGGCCTGTGCTCAGCTGTGCGCCGACATTAGCATGTTTCATCTCCAAGTGAGTCCACATGTTGGGGCCCTGTTGTACCAAAATGGGAGACTGAGGCTTGCTGAAGAGCAGTGACTTGTTCACAGTCGTGCAGCCACTAAGATGGCTGAGCTGGAAGTCCAATCAGGTCTCTGTGACTCTGAGACCAAACCCTTAACCAATACCTTACACAACTCCCTACCAAAAGACAACTATATTAAAAGCCATCATTCATTAAACCACATATGATGTGGGAAGCTCCTTCAATACATACTTTTTCAAAACCTTAAGTTAGGATCGAGCCAAATACTACATAAGCTTCATAAATACATCTGTGCTTTGAGGTATTAATTACATTTTGCAGATTAGAAAACTGGGACACTGAAAGACATTTCCCCAAAGTCCCCAGGAAGTGCCGGTGCCCAGAGCCAAGCAGCCCGGACTCTACCTCCCTAGTGGGGGCTCCCAGTGCCATTTCACTCCTCAGGGGATCTGCAGAGAGATACAACCTCCCCATCACAATCCCTGCTGGATGCCAAGTCTCTGGGCTGAGACTGAACCAGAATCAGTCTGCAACTTCACCCTGCCCAGAGGAAACCCAGTGGTCATCCTCTCGGAATTCAGCCCCTTCTGCAATCTGCAGCCCATTTATACCTGGTCTCCTCGGAGCGACTAGACCCTCTCCCTTCGGCTTTTGGATGATTTAATTGCTCCCTACTCCCATTCATCCCTTGAGACCTATCCAATCTCCCCTACTGCCTCACATCTACCCACTCTCCAAGTGTCCCTGTACCAGTCGGCTTGGAAATCACCGGACGTTCACAACTCAAAGGAAGGGCTTGTTTTGCCTCACAGTTTCAGTCCATGGCTGGCTCCACAGTAGAAACATCATGGCAGAGGGGTGGGCAGAGGAAATCTGCTCATTATCAGGTAGCCCGAAGCAGAGAGAGCAGGGAAGAGTCAGAGAGACAAACGACAAAAATAACACACACCCCTTCCAGGTCATGGCCCTAGTGACCCACCTCCTCCACGCAGGCCCTGCCTCCTAACAGTATAGTCAATTAGGAACTAATGAGGGGACTCACCCACTACCAAGTACAGCACCCCATGATCCAATCACCTTACAAAAGTCCCCACTGCTGTCCTTTGGGGCACGTTTTTGATCCAAACTGTAACAGCTCCCAGAGAGTCCTAACGAAATAAGTCAACAGCCTTATCAAAGAAAAGAACGCATCATGGATCGTGACTTATTTTACCTAGCTCCATGGAATTTTTCACTTTCAGACAAGTAAATTAAATCAATCCAGTAATATTTGTTCCTTTAAAAAGTCTATGCTTAGCCAGGCACGGTGGTATAGGCCTGTAATCCCAGCACTCGGGAGGCTGAGGCAGGGGGGATCGTTGCAAGTTTGAGGCCAGCCTGTGCTACAAAGTGAGCTCAAGGCCAGCCTGAACTGCATAGCGAGACCCTGTCTCAAAAAGACAAAAAAATTTAAAAATAAAAATAAAATAAAAACCCTATGCTGGCTTTCTGATATTACACTCCTTATTTTGATGACATGCTCCAAAAATTTTCTCATTTGAGGTAATTTCAGCTGATTTCCATCCCAAAAGAACCCCCTTGAAGTCTCCCAAGAAGAATAAATGCACCATATTTCTTTTAAGTATGCATGTCTGGCAACTCGCAAGAGTACCATCTGGTTCACATAATTTCAGCATAAATTTTCTGAAAAGCCTATAGAACACATACAATTCATGCCTGCCCCAGTGGAAGCCAAAACATTCCACTGTTATTGTACAAACTGACTCAGGTTAACCAAGGCTAACCCTGGCCATGGCCCTTTCAAGGGGAGACAATGATCAACTCCTTCCGAACACACTTCACAAATTAAATATGCATACTTAATCAAAGTCATGCTAGACAGGAAAGATAAACACAAAAATGACATCACCCTAGGAATTATTTCTGAGCCCTGGGAAAAATCAGCAGAGTACTGGCAGGAAAAACAAATTGGACTTTTTTCAAAATAAAGCAAAGGAGAAAGCAACACAGGGCTGGAATCATTAAAAGGAGAAGGGGAAGATGATGGAAGAGGAGCAAACCCAGCCACAGAGGGCGGGCGGTGTTTGCAGCACGGAATCAATCGAAGGGAGGTGTCCAGAAGAACACCAAGAAAGCACACAGACAGCACTTCTTGAGCTTCCCATGCAAATGAAGGGGAGTCCCCACCCAAGTAAACATTCTGTGGTCGGTCCTCCACAGTACTGTCACACTCACCTGGGGCTGTCATGTCACGGCAGGATTCGTGCTGATAACTGCATTTTACTGTACGTACCCCATTTCCAGGCACCCACAGGGGCACTCAGATGTACTCAGGTTGACTGCTGCTCTGGTGGGAAGCCACAGTCTCCATCTGATCTGCACACATGGGGAGTGTGTGTGTTTTATGGTATGTGTTCCCCTTGCCTTTTGTCCCTGTTCCTTGGCTGCTCTTGGTTTTGGAGCTTAAGTGATTTCACCATGTGAACATCATGGAGTGTACCTAGGTGCACGAGCCTAGATGGTTCAGCCCACTACAGATCTAAGTCACACACACTCACATGCACGCACACACATACACACACACACTTAGGTGCATAGATAGATAGATAGATAGGTAGATATAATCATATTGTTCCATACAAACATATACATAAATAACCAGGCATGTATACATATAGATAAAATAATATATATGGACAATCCTACTGTTCCTAGGATCACAATGTGCAAAACACATGATTAAATTAAGCACAACTGAAAAATGTTGCAGTCCAAAAACACAGGAAACAAGAAATGAGACTGCTTTAGAAAGTATGATATAGTAAATATACAAACCAAAAACGGTAACTTATTGTCATTTTCAAGCACTATGTACTTTCCATAATTGTGCTTTGCTTTTCTATGACTGGCAGTGCCATAGGTATGTTTACACCAATATCACCATAAACATGTGGCCCATCGCTGACTGAATGGCCACTCTACTGTGCATAACTATACTTGGATAGAAGCGTTTAGTGTGCTACAGTAGTATGACACATTAACAGACATGACTTTGGGTGCTTGTTTAACTTTGAGCAATAAAGATTATATTCCAAGACAGATATGTGCTAGCATATAATCCTACATACTGAGAAGGCAAAAGCAGATAGATTGCAAGTTCAATGCCAGGGTGGGCAACTCAGTGAGACTATGTCCCACAATAAAATTTAAATGAAGGACTGGGAACATAGCTCAGTGATAGAGCACTTGCTTGCAACATGTAAGGCCCTGGATTTAATCCCCAGCAGCACCAAAAACAGAATTGATTCTATTGCCAGGTGCTTCCCAGGTCACCAGAATAAGTAAATTGTTAGGCATACGGAGACTCTCCAAAACATGCACACACAAACTGTATACTCAGACAAGTGTTTAGCATTTCGGTCAAGACTACAGAAACAGGCTCTAGAAACATATCCATTTCCCAGACTTCTTATCCAGAGCAAGTGTTGACACATTTCCTCAAAGAGCCAGTCAGTAAATTTCGGGCTTGGCATTCAGTGCAGTGCACTCTTTACACTACTATACACCTTTGCCTTTGTTGTAGAAAAGCAGCCATACACAATAAGAATAAACGTGGCTACAACCCAATAAAACTTTATTTAAAATGTTGAGATTTTAATTTCATGTAGTCAGGATGTGTTGCCAAATGTTTTTATTCTTTTCGGATTTTTTCAATCATTAAAAGAAAGTATAAAAGCTAGCCTAAGGCTCAAGAGATATACAGATAAATAGGCAATGGCTGTATTTGGCCCATAGGGTGTAGTTTGCCAACCACTGTTTTAGAGTATTCCGCATAGGGGCTGGGGATATAGCTCAGTGAAATAAGCGCCTGCCTAGCAAGCACAGGGTCCTGAGTTCGATCCCCAGTACTGCCAAAAAAAAAAAAAATAGAGTATTCTGCATAATACAGAATCTCAACAGGTGACATCTGGCTCAGATGAATGATAAAAACACCTTAAATGTAGGTAAAGAATCAAACTCATGGGGAAGAGGCCAAGGGGCAGATTTATCTCACGCAGTAGTGACAAGTACTTGCTGACCTTGCCTTAGAATCACACAAGTCCCTCCTGGATGCCTGGGAAGATCACTCTCCATCTCTGTGACCTCAGGCAAGCTTTACTTGACCCCAACAAACCTCAGTTCCTTCTGGTGTGGAAGAGCAAGGGGGGTGGGGGGGTGGCACAAAAGCAGAAGGGAGACTATTTGATAGGACAAGGAGGCCTCGCGGGGGGCTAAGGAAGGGTAAAGGAGGGATGGATATGATCAAGGTATGTGAAAATGTCACACTGAAACCCAGTTTTGAAAAAAAAAATTTTAAATAAAAAAATAAAAATAATAGTACCTTTTTGGTAAGAGTTTTCGTACTGACTCAATGAGACCTTGTCTCTAAAATACTTTGCACAGCATCCAGGACCTCTGCAAAATAAAACTACTTACTAAAATGATCAATGCACATTAATGGCTGGCTGATTGTAAAACATCCTGAATATGAAAATAAAATTTTTTAGAAATCTCAGTTCCTAATCATTTATTTATAAAAGCCAAAGCTCAAAACAAAGTAGATGCCAGAATTAAAAAATTAACACAATAAAGGAAAAAGCTTAATCTTAGCGCAACATCCCAGTTCTTCAGCTATTAGGAGCAGGGAAGCCTCAGATTTCTCTAAAAGTTTTGAATCAAAAGCCACTGAAAAGAAATGCAAGCATTTCTGAAGGTCCCCACGAGAGGCAGCTTGCAGTGTCTAGTACAGAGGGCCTAGGACAGAACCGAAATAATTTCAACACAACATTGCATTAACAGGGTTTGTGCACCAAGGCTTAGGAAGCAGGGGGCAGAGGTGAGCTGCCCTAGGCTGGGCTCTGAAAGTGGGGAGGGGTTTTTCCAGGCATAAATAATAGCACAGGAAAAGGAGTGAATGGGTGCAGGGCTGCTGAAAAATGGGAGGAGAAAAGGGGAATTTATTGCAGAGCAAGGGTTGCTAGAAGGAGCTGCACAGCCAGAAAGGTCCCCATACATAAAATTAAAGAGCCTACTCAATGCCTCTGGGGACTCCCGTGGCAGATGACAGGTCAAATTTATGCCAGTGGCCACAGAGCACAGAGTTCTGGGAGGCAGGAGCAGCAATCCCTGGGAAGCAGGGGCATGTGGTAAGGATGGAGTGCAGGGGAAACAGGAGGGATGTTTAGGACTACTGAGCAAATGCTAAGCAACATAAAAAGAGGAGACAGACGCTGAATAAGAAGCTACAAATTAGCCAGAAAGGGAGGAATGTGGTAGATTCCAGAAGAGACAGAGGATGTGGTCTGCTGGTCTTCCATGTTGGCCAGGTGGCTGTCAACCTCAGAGCCCAGAGCATCCCAGAGACAGGCACAGAAGGAAGCAAGGAAAACCACACACATAAGGCCCAGGCTGGGACACACTCCCTGCATGTGCCCAGCAGCAGAAGAGAGCAACCTCCTGCCAAAACAGCAGCTCCAGCACTGGGACATCAGGCTCTCCCTGAGCGCTTCCCTATGCCCCTGCAGAGCACCTGGAAGTACACTACACACCACCAAATGCACACTAATAAACACTCAAGCACAAATTTAGTGTTTTATATCTCTTCTTTTTAAAGCAATTTTGAAAGCAAACAAAATATTGCCAAGCTCACCTCTTGGTCCTGCAGAAGAATTAGTTCACCAGCCTGTGCAACCCTGCAATCATTCATTCACTCTTGAGAAACCACATTCAGAATACAGGAAACAGTGCCCAGCATAGAAGCCCTCATGGTAGCTGAGTTCAAGCCTCTGCACAAAGATGAGATCACCCTGCAAATTTGAGAGCATCGCTTGACCTCAGGAGCCTCCACATTCATCTGATGCATTTACAAATGAAATCTCCAGGAATTAGCTGGTCCTGGCATTTTTCTCTCTCAAGGGCTATTTTTCTTGAGATTTCTCGTTTGCTATCATTTGTTAAATGGTGGAAATATTAAGCACTTCAGCAGATTGAAGCGTGACGATTCTAAGCATGTCTAAGTACCCACTATAGTCAGCGCACACAAAAGCGCTCAATGAACAGAAACTCCTATGAACCACAGCTGACAGTGGTTCTGGGGTCCCACCTGAGGGAGGAGGAAATCACTTCCCAAGGGAAATGAAGTGCTCTACCCCAAAGTCACCTAATTTTCCCAACTCCAAATCCCCCTGCCTTTCTGGAATTCCAGGCTACCTCCCCTGGTGATGAGCTTCACTCTTCCTACCTCATTTTTGCTAACAAAGCCCTTTGGATCTCCTCACCTCGACCTGGGAGCCAGCTAGTAAGGCTCTTTGTGTCCCATTTTCCAGATGAGCAAATAGTGCACAAAGCTGCACAAAGGTGCAGCAGCACTCATTCAAATGCAGGTCTGCAGTCTCTTGTCCAAGGCACCTTCCACCAGCACCAACAGAGGCTCAGTTCATGGAAGGTTAGCTTCAAAATATGATAGAATCTTCCTCAAAGAGCTAAAGACATCACACTACAGTGATATGTGCATGCCAATGTTTATAGCAGCACAATTCATAATAGTTAAATCCTGGAAGTCGCCTGTATACCCATCAACAGACAACTGCATGAAGAAAACGTGGTATCTATACATAATGGAATACTGCTACTCAGTTAGGACAAATTTGGGACATTTGCAGGAAGATGCGTGCACCTGGGAAATATGTTGAGTGAAATAAATCAGACACACAAGCTTAAATACCGTGTAATATCTGTCTTTTGAGTAAGGCAGAGTCAAACAAAGAGCACAGTAAAGGATGGATAGAAGGGGATGAGGGAATAGACCTCTTGCAAATGGGAAACGGTCCAAGAGAACACAGGTGGGGGGAAGCTATAGACCAGAAATATGCCATGTCCGTGAACCTACTAACCTCAATGAATGTAAACATTATATGTCATGAGCTAAGGGTAATAATATCAACAAGGATGTAAATGGGGAAAAGGGATTTAGGGGATGAGGGAGCGAGGCAGGAGGAAAGGGGATATAGAGAAAAAAAAAAAGGACCAAGCTGTTTGACGTACGTGCGCCCACTCCCCAAGATGATCATAAACTGCATGTACTGCAAATATAAGACAGGTAAATAAGGAACCCTGCAGAATGGAGTGTAATGAAAGGCACATTTCATTTACCTGGCTTAGCAGCACAGACAGAAACAAAAAAGACGAGAGAGAGGGAGATTGCCTCCCTCTTGAGAGGAAAAAGTTGTTTTTCTGACTACTCTCACCCTCACATCTACAGACTAAACCTGGGCCTCCACCCACTGCCCCCAGGAAAGGAGCGCACTGTGGGAAGCAAGAAAAAGAAGTAAAGCTGCGGCCTTGGAGGACCCGAACCCTTGCTGCTCATGGCCAGCAACAGAATTTGATGTCCGCCCTGTGGGAAGTACGTGGGACATGCCGACCTTACAGAATAACTCAAGTCTAGGATACCCCTCCATAACCCTGTTTTTTAAACATTGCTCTTCTCTTGGAAAAAGCATTTGACTCAAAACATCCATTTGAATAGTAGGGATCCGGGATGAATAAAATTCAAGATTATTAGTTAACCTTTTTAAAAATACATTTTGTGAGCTATATTTATTAAAGTGTTTTAAGACATATACTCATGAAGTGCTAAGGCCTCATGAAACCATCAAGGAGGGGATTCAGTCTGTCTTACTAGAAACCACCTACTCCCAAGTCCTCTACTCCCTAGAGTCCTGAGCAGGTCACTGCCAGCAAAGCTGTGACTCCCCTTCCCTTCCTGCAGCATCTGTATCACTGTGCAGTGCTGCCCACTCGTGCCAAGCCTGCCCTCCTCTGCTCTGCCTACTCAGTGCTGTCAGCTCTGCATCATGACTTCGCAGCTCTCTGCCCGCAGGCCCAGCATGCTGCAGCCACCTCATTATGCCAGCCTGCTCCTCCTGGAGTGTGCCAACAAATGCTCAGTGCTGACCATCTGCCTTTCCATGGGTCTCTGGGAACATCTCCCTCAAAAAGCCAAGGACCATCTCTGCAGAGACCACTCTTAGCTCCCGAGCATCCCTGGGGTAAACAAGTGTTATTCTTCTATTATTCAAACATGAGAGAAAAGGCACCCTGTGCGTGAACCACTGAAACAATCTGTGCTTATCTAAGCTTGCATAGAACACTGTCACTCTTTTCATAGTGGACCACATTAATTCATCATGCATGTTTCTTTGAGCCTCCACAGCTTTTTAGAAATTTAAATTAATTATGAATATTCAAAACTAGGGGGCCGGCAATATAGCTCAGTGGCACAGAGCCTGCCTGGCAAGCACAAGGTCCTGAGCTCGATTGCTGGTACAAAAAAAAACCTACAAAGTTACATATAAAATCTGATTTCTGAATATTGCTGTACACCCCACCCACCCAAATCTAGAAGACTGAGGCAAACGCTGGGGTGAGAGTCACAGACGTAGGCCAGCCAGGCCCAACTCACTGCCAGTACTTGCTGAATGTTCATTCAACATTGTAAAGAGTTTACTAAGCACCTACTATGTGCAAGGCACTGTTTGAAGGGCTTGGGAGACCACAGGGCTGAAATGGGATAAGAAATTATCAGACAGTAATAACAGCTAAGAAGGGATTTAATGTTTGGTAACAAAGAGGATTTTTGTTTCAGGAAAGATGTAGTACATGTACTTTTAAACATTTTTTCCACTAACAACTAAAATCCCTGTGCACTATTAACAGCACAAACATAAGAAGAATCTAAGAGGTGGAGACAGGAAAGCCCCTGGCTAGGAACTCCAAGACCCTGAAATGACGTATTGGTGGGTCTTTCCTTCATATATTCTAGACTTGGAGCTGAAGAAGCTGGCAACATGAAATGCCAGTGGACACTGAAGCAAAAGTCCCAGAGATCCTTGCCCTCTAGCAAACAGACCAGGCAAGGGGAAGCACTGCAAACCAGAAAATCTCTAGACAGCAACTGCTCTGCCTCAGCCAAATATCACAGAATAAGGGGTGGCCCCAGGCAATTCACAGGAGTAAGAGTGAGTAGGAGACTAGATTCCACCCCTGCCTAGATGAAATGAGAGGACCCAACAGCCTCTCCCCACCTCAACCCTAGAGCAGGGTCAGAGAAGCTCAGGTGAGGAGCAGCGACTTTCATGCCCATGAGACACTGGTAACCCCAACTGCCTCACCTTTGGTGTCAATGAAGACCACGTGGGGAGCCTAGACTTCATTCCCACCAATAATAAGGTGTCCCTCCTCATGCCCATTGGACTGGTACTAGAGGAGGCCTAGGACTTCCCTCACCACTCAGTGGAAATGAAACTGTCCCTCCAGGGTGTGAGCTGAGGCCAAGTGAGGAGTGACAATAAGACTTCTCTATCTGTCGTAGCCACAGAGGTGTCTATGTGGGCTTAGTGGGAAGCCAGAACTCCACTCCCACAGTCCTCGATAGTAAGGAGGAGCCCCATGTTCCAAGTCAACACAGTCATAAAGAGAACCCCTACATGGAAATGACAAGGTCATGCCAACCCTTCCCCATCACTGTGATGTCAAATAAAACCAGCACAAACATATTTCAAAAAGATCTCATAATATACTACCCCAAATGCCTATATTTCAATTAGGTGCTACTCATCCTACCATGAACCAGGAAGATTTCAAGTTGAATGAGAAAAGAAAATTGACAGACACCAACACCAAAATAAGAAAACCATTAAAAATGTGATAGATTTTAAGGGAGCTAACAAACAATTGTGAACAAGCTTGAAATAAATGAAAAACAAGTTTTAGCAAAGAAGCTGAAGATATAAACCAGAGCCAAATAAAACCTTTAGAACTGAAAAATCTAAAAATTGAAATAAAAACAACATGCAGCTCACCTAGAGTGCAGGAGATAAAAAGTCAGTGAACAGGAAGACAGAACAGTATGAAGTATCTAATCAGAACAACACGAAGAAAATAAACTTGGGGTGGAAGAAAGACACTCAGGGGCAGTGTGAGTCTTAAAGAGTATGAGTTCCTAAATCAGTTTGCAGTTCATTATTTAAGAACTTGTACCATTCAAGAAACCTCAAGCTAACAGTCTTCTATTATTTGACATTATAAAGGTCAAAAGAATAAGAATTTACCACAATACTTTTCAAATGTGAAAGAAAAGAATCACCAACCTAGAATCCTATATCCACAGCAATACTCTTCAGGAATAAAAGGGATATTGAGACATCCTCAGAGGAAGATAAATTAAGAGAATGTCTAACCAGCAGACTTACTCTAAAAGAATGGCTGAAGAAGGTTCTTGAAATCGAAAGGAAAAGATAAAAGAAGAAAACTTGGAACATCAAGAAGGAAGAAACAATATGATGAAGAAAAATATAGGTGAACGTAATAGACTCCTCCTCTTGAGTTTTCTAAATTATGTTGGACTAGCCAGCTAAAGCACAAATTGTAACCAGATTATAACACTTGCTGATGTGCTTCCAAATGTATTGAGGTAAGCATTTAATGAAATTATATATGGGGGAAGAAATGAGAGGTAAAGGAAAGTAGGATTTCTACACTTCATTGGAACTGGTAAAATGAAGGCACTAGCAGATAATGCTAAGTTATGTACATATAATGTAATACCTAGAATAGCTACTACCAACCAATCTATACAAAAAGCTAACATGGTGTAACTTCATACAGAAATAAAAATGGAATTTGAGAAAGTTCTAATTAACACACAGGAAGGCAGAGTTAAAAAGCAAAGAAATACAAAACAGAGCTAAATAAATAAAATGGCAGTCTTCAGCCCTAATATGTAAATAATTACATTAAGTATAAACGGTTCAAATATACTAAGGAGAAGAGAGACTGAAGAGTGGATTGAAAAGCATGACCTAACTATATGCAGTTTCCAAGAAACACACTTCAAATACTGCCATAGAGTCAGGTTGAAGGCAAAAGGGTGAAAATAGGTGCCATGCAAATATGTATCAAAAGGCTGACTAGCTCTAGCTGCCTTAGTATCAGATAAAATAGCTGTCAGAACAAAGAAAACCACCAAGAGTAACATTTTAAGTTTGGTTTCATTTTAAATGCTACTGGAAGCCAACAGAAACTTCCAAGCAGATGAATGATACAGTTTGAGATACCTTTTTGGGCTTAATGTGATATTTCAACACATGCACAGAGCATGCACTAATGAAACCCAGTCTGTATATACATACACACAGACACACAGACACACACACACACACACACACACACACACACACACACACACACACACACCTTACCAACCTCTACGGCAGTGATGGGGAAACTATGGCACACATGCGGCAGCAGCCACACAGAGCCCTCTCTCTGCACATGAACCAAGCTGCCCCAGCAGGAGAGCCTGGGATAACAGTTGTTTTTTCTAAACTAAAACCTCAGTATTCAGGTTTAATTGAACTGTTTGCACTTTGTGATAAATAAGTGGGTTTGGGGCCACGGTTTGGGCACTCAGTCTCTAAAAGGTTTGCTATTACGGTTCTACAGTATTGAGCACTTGTAAATATTCAGGCCAATTGTCTGTCTGTTTCTACATATGACACAGCACATATAGATAGCACTTGACTTTCTATGTCTGGCTTTTTCACTTAACACAACATTCTACAGACCCATCCTTTTTTTTTTTTTTTTTTGCTACAAATGACAGGATTTCATTTTTCTTTGTGGCTGAATAATACGCTGTAGTATGTATACACCACATTTCCTCTGCCCATTTATCCGCTGATGGGCACTTAGGTTGATTCTGTATCTTAGGTACTGGAGATGTGCTTCAGTAAATGCATGTGCAGGCAGCTCTCTCTGGTATGCTAATTACCATCCCTCTGTACATATACTCAAAGGCAGGATAGCTGAATAATATGGTAGATCTATTTTTAGTTTTGTGAAGAGCCTCCATACTTTTCTCTATAATGGTTGTTAATTCACAGTCCCACTAACAGCATTTGAGAATCTTTTTCCTCCGTAAGTGTCTCCAGAACTTATCTTTAGAGCCTGTGTGTGTGTGTGTTTTACTGGGGATTTTTTTAGTATCTCCCTAAGTCACTGAATTTCTGGGGTTGGGCTGGGCTGAAACTTGCAACCCTCTTGCCTTAGCTTCCCAGAGTCCTGGGATCACAGGCAAGCGCCACCACACCTGACTTGAAATACATTTGTGAAAGAGCATCTTGGCCACTGGGTAAGTAGGTTATAGCTTGGTAGAAACTACAAAGGACCGGAAATGAGTTAGGAGGCTACTGCAGCTATGTGGGGGAAGCAATGATGGTCAGGACCAGGACAATAGCAGCAGAGACAGTCAGTGAATGGTTTAGGGATATATTTGCAAAGATGAACCAAGAGGAAAGATGTGCTCATGAACTGAGGATGAGAAGAAGAAAGAAATCAGTGAATCCTGGATTTTGTTTTTGTGTTGTTTTGCTGCGCTCTGTTTCGTTTTACCTGTGAAGCTAAGCAGATGTTTGAGACCAATAGAAAAACATGTTGAACTGAAGAAAATTAAGAGATCAGGTTTGAACGTCTGGAGCTTGAGATCCTTTCAAATATCCAAGGAAAGAGGTGATTCAGAGAGTTAGATTGCTAGAAATATAATTTAGAGGGTACTCTGTGTGTACGTTGTATTTACATCTGCAGGTGTGAGCAAGCACAAACCTGGAAAAGCAGTTCCCAAGCACATGGATAGGCCAGGATTTGCCAGTCAAGCAGACATGAAACCATGAAGAGAGACCTGAAGGGTCAGCCACAGAGCTCAGAAGAAAACTAAGCAAGGGCAGCAGGTACCCCGATACCTGCCCACCAGGTCAAATGCTGCTGAGAATTCAGATGGGGAAGTGACCATCATGTTTGGAGCTGGAGATTCACTCGAGTGTGGTTTCAGGCAGTGCAGAAGAAACCTTCCTGGAATGGGCTGATATGAGAATGGGAACAAGAAACCAGAGACAAGAAAACTAAGTTCCTCCATGCACTGCACAGACTAAGTGAGGAGGGAAATGGGTCAGGGATAAAGGGGGCCTGAGACTAAGGGAGGGTTTCTCCTTCTTCGTGCAAGACAGGAGACACTAAAGAGCTCAACTGCATGCTGATGAAAACAGGCCAGGGAGAAGAAATGGCCTGTGGAAGAGCTGTGACCACAGAAGCAGAGCCCAGGACAAAGAGAGGAGGCAGTATTGGAAGCACATGGACTGAGTGACCCGCCAGCTGTGCTGGACTCTTGAACTGCGACCCCGCAGGAAAGAGCAGGAATGTGGATGACAAGCTGTGACTCACATGTCAGTCTGACTGGGTAGTACCCAAGTTGTGCAGCCTGAAATAGCAGCAGCTCTGCCTTGGATGGAGGCGTGCAGGAGGCCACACCCTTGATGGCCTCAGTGTCTGAGAAAGATTCACTCGGTGCTCAAAGACTAGGAAGAAAGCAGAAGGCATGTGGGCTCAGGAAGGTCACTGGCTGCTGGCACTGTGGTAAAAGCAAGTGAGGATGCGAAGAGGAGACTGCAAAGGCAGAGTCCACAGAGAAGGCTTTCAGAGAACTAGAATACTGAGAGCTATAGCCATGCCCCCCCGCCTCAGCTTCCTCCAGATTCTTCCACAGGCCATCGCCAACTCAACACCATCCCAGGCTTCTATGGGAGGCAAAATCAAAATATCCACATTTTGCTGATGTAGAATCTCCAGGGCATGTTCACCTATTATTTAGCCAAATAAAAACCACAAATGGTAATGCACACCTATAATCCCGGCGCTCTGGAAGGCTGAGGCAGGAGGATCACAAATTCTAGCCCAGGCTGAGCAACTTAGTAAGATCCTGTCTCAAAATAAAAAATAAAAAGGGGCTAGAAATGTACTTCAGTGTGAAGGCCCTGGATTCAATCAATCCCCATTACCATAAAATTAATTAATTAATTAAATTTAAAAATAGTACGTCAATTCTGTTTACTGACAGTTTTGTTTTCAGGTTAAAACATGCCAATAATAACTTCCCCAAATACACAACAGACACCCACAAACACACCTTGGGAAACATAATTTACATTTGATTTGTTAATAAATCTGAAAAACCAATCTTAAGGGAAAAAATCACTGCCTTCACATGCACTTTAAGATCAAATTCTAACTGGTAACCTGAGTTCTATTTATAGAATAAAAAGTTATCATGGGTAAGAATTGTTTGGATGATATTACATTCTTCAGATGGTTTTTAAAAATCCAAATCAATTTGATTGGAGCTTCCACCCCAGCACCCTGAACCCCATAGATTTACTGTATGGATTATTTCATCAAGCAATCTATGTGGAAAACAGTGAGAATATTTTAGCTTTAATATTTTGATGCATTTAACAGAAAAAATAAATCATTATGGATTTTGTAAAGTGCATTTTTATCTTTCTAATGAGAATGTGAAACAAGAGACATTCATTGTCTCCCTGGAGAATCTCATAGTTTACAAAGAACAGCCTTCTCTGAACCTTTTATCCATCAATGGTCAGCCTGGGCCATGACTGCAGGGAATATGACCCAGCCCCTTATAACCACTTACCATCTTTCTGTTTAATGCATTAAGAGGAAGGGGGACAAATTACCAAAAAGCTATGTTAAAGTCTCCCCATCCCTACTATGTTGCTGAGTCACATGAAAAAGGTTAAAGGGGATTACTGTATCAGGGCAAAAAGAAATTTAACATGGAGTCCACAGGATGTCATGGGAGATGGTTAGTCTCCAGAGGGAGGAAGAGATGAAACTGGTCCCTGGACTTTTACAAGGAGTAAACCCCTAGAAGGCAAGATGGCCCTGTAAGGGTGAGTGCTAGTACAGTGTGTAGGTCAGGGTGTCCACCAGTGCGGTCTGGTCTCCTTCACCAACAGTACCTACTGTCAAGAGAAATGACTGGGAAGTAACCATAATGAACACAAATCACTGAGTGGTAACAGTAATGTAATTCTCATGAGCTATGTTTTTACTGGTCCGGCTCTGTAACCAGTAATAAGCAGCCACAGTGCCTCCCTTAGCTACTTGTATTTATTTATTATTTTGGTACAGCTCCATCTCTACCAAAGGAAGAATACACAGTTCTATTAACAAACCTTTCAAGAAAAAAAATGTAATTATAATCTCAAGAAACTTGAGTTCTAGTTTCAAATGCTGAAGCAAAGAATTGACTTAATTTTGTTATTAATTCTTCTCATTTTGGTTTACAAAGCCTCTGTCCTGTTGGGCTCCATCTTCCACCAAAATGGTGCATAACCTTGGGGTTTACAGTTCATTCCCCATAAAGTTAGGATATCTTTTTGTCAAAGACAGGTAAGGTATCAGTTAACCAGGTGGTTGTAAGTAACTTTAGTTTGTCTATTGTTGAGGAAAATGACCTCAATTTGCTATGGTCCTAATACTCTTATCTGTAAAAGATCCACTTTATTATCTTTAAGTGAATACATAAGAATTTCAGGACTAGGGTAGATACATACATACACACACACACACACACACACACACACACACACATAGATGAGATATAATTCACATGCCATACAATTCACCCTATTGACATGTACAACCCAGTGGTTTTAAGTATATTTACAGAGTTGTCCAAAGATCACTGTTATGATTTGTGTCTAGATGTCCCCTCAAAGCCTCGTATACATTTAGATGGAACTTTTTCAGAGGCAGCTGAATCTATAGCTTGTGACTGATTTATAGTGCCATGCTGGGAGTGCGGGTGTTGGCATTAAGGATGAGTGACTGCTGGACCAGTCCACAGATTGGATTGGTACCACCCTAATCCTCGCAGTCTGGATAAGATAAAAGAGGCTGAAAAGGCTTGTTTCCTCTGTTCTTGTTGCTTTTGCTGTCTTCTACTGCCATGAACTGCTGCCCCTCTGCCACATGCTACCCTGTCTTGGAGCCAGCCAATTATGAACTGAAACCTCTACAAACTGTGAGCTAAATAAACCTTTCCTCCTTTAACTTTGGGCATTTTGTCTCAGAAATGAGAAAAGTATCTAAGACAATCACCAATTAAATTTAGAACAAGGGCACAGTTCAAAATCCTCCAATTCATCCTACAGAGAGGAGAACCAGGGTCCAGATGGGTAAGTCATACTTCCAAGGTCACACAGCTGACAACCGGCCAAACTAAGCCTGAATCCCTGGGAACTCCTTTCCCGTTGACATCGTCCAGGACTCCTCTCCCCAGCTCCTAGGAAAGTTCTGTCTGAATTGAAACCCAATGTTAAAACGCTGTCTGTGAGACATACTTAGCCATCTTATCTTTGACAAAGGGATCAAACACCTTCACTGGAAGAAAGATAGCTTCTTTAATAAATGGTGCTGGAAAAAATAGGCTTTCCACATGCCCAAGATTGAAGCGACTCATATCTTTCACTATGCACTACATTAAAGTCAAATGGATCAAAAATCTAAATATTAAAACAGAAACATTAAATCTGCTGCAAGTTAGAATAGGTAGAACTCTTGAAGACATTGGTGTAGGCAAAGACTTTATGAACAAAACCTGGACCACAAGGGAACTACCACAAAGAATCAACAACTGGGATCCCATCTTATTAAAAAGCTTTTGCACAGCAGGAGAAACCACCAGCAGAGTGAAGAGACAACCCACAGTGTGGGAAAAAAATTTTGCTAGCTGTTTCTCAAAGGACATTCTAGAATAAACAAAGAACTAAAAAAAAAAAAAACAGATACCCCAAATTTAAAGATCCAAACCAAAAATGGGCATCTGAAATAGACACTTCTCAGAGGAGGAAGTAGAAATGGCAAATAAATATAGGAAAAAATATTGAACATCACTTGTCATTTCAAGAGATGCAAATTAACTCAACAACGAGATTCCACCTCACCACAGAGAGAATGGTTATTATCAAGAAATCAAAGCCAAGCATGATGGTTCACACCTGTAATCCCAGCACTCGGGAGGCTGAGACAGAAAGACTGCTGTAAATTCAAGCCCAGCCTGGTCTACAAAGTGAGTTGGAGGCCAGCCTGAACTGCATAGTGAAACCATGTCTCAAAAAGACAACAAAACAAAAGAAAGAAAAGAAATCAACCAATAACAAATGTTGGGGCTGTGGGGAAAAAGGAACACTTCTCCACTCTTGGTGGGAGTGTAGACTGGTGCAAACACTGTGGAAATCAGTATAGCGATTCCTTAAAAAGCCAGGACTAGAGGTTCCACTAGACCCAGCTATTCCACTTCTTGGTATCTTCCCAAAAGAATGAAAAGTATCATACCACAGCCATGCATGCGCACCCATGTTTACAGCAGCACGGTTGTTTGTAACAGCTAAATCTTGGAAACAGCCCAAATGCCTATCAACTGATAAACGTATAAAGATGTAGGGTTTTTTTTTATATACCATGGAGTACTACTCTTCCATAAAGAAGGATAAGCTTCGGACATTTCTGGATAAATAGATGCATCTGAGACCATACCCTTAAGAGAAATGTCAGACACACATGGGCAAATACTGCATTGTTTCTCTGGTGTGAGAAACTGAAAGTGTAAATAAGGACCAAAATATGTAATAGATATCGTGAAACAGCAAGAAAGTGTTGGAAGGGCAACTAGGGAGGGGTGAGGGTTTAGGTAAAGGAAGGAAGGGAAAAGAAAAGAATGAGAAAAGAAGGAAAAATGGAAACAAAGCGCTTGTAGACATGGAGAAGAGAGACTGAAGGGAGTGCAGGGGAACGGGGGAAAAAGAATCAAGATATAATCTGCACAGGTACAAATCCCCTACGATCAACGCGATCATGATGTATACCTAAAATGTGCCAATGAAATTAATTGATAAAATAAATAAATAAAATGTCATCTGTGAACAGCTGGCACGTTTTATCACTGTGCGCTGTCTCATTTTATTGAACTCAGTCTAATTTCCCCAGCAAATCTGTTGCATTGCAAGATTTCTTACAAAGACTTTTAGAATAGATTTAAAATGCATCTGTTAAACACCTTATCGACAAAGTGTTGTTAGTAAACCCAGAGCAAATGTGATGTCTTTTCCTTTCATGTAAAGTCACAAATAATTTCTAGACCCTCAGCTTGTTTCCTTCATGGGTTAATTATAAACAGCTAAACCAAACTGCCTAGCGCCGGCGTCATTTTTCTCCAATGGCTGTAACTGCTGAAGATTTCAACCATTCATTCGGTTCAGTGGTCAGAAACTGATCCGAAGCAACCAGAGGCATAGGTCTTGGTTATCTCCAAGGTTTGCACCTATAAAGTCTTTGCCCAATAAGAGAAAAAAACACCTGAGAGTTTCATCCCCTGCCAATGGTGAGAAAGCCCGAATAGCAAGTTGCCAGCAATTCCTCTGGCATTACTCCCGGATTGCTCCCGCCTTTAAACAGGCCCCCCCCCCGTTTTCTCTCTCCTATGTTCTACTATTTCTTTCCTTCCTGTGTTGTTTCACCCCAAACTTCGTTTATTCAAAAGTATGTGTGGAGCCCTCACTGCTTATCAAGCCTGGGCTCACCACTGTCCCTAAATGCGGGTGTCCCTAGAGTTTGCGTTTAGCCCACCGTGGCTCTTTTCACTTTCTTTTCTAAATCTCCATTTGCCTTGGAAACACCCCCAAATCAGAAGCTCCAGTCAGCCTCAACCCCTGGGCCCTAAATAGAACAGGCACCTGTCCTACGGCCACCTGACATCTAAATGTTGACATCTAAAGGCTTCCTCGAGGGCCCAACTCAAACGGCCACGTCTGCCCTCACCCCTTAGCCCCTGCTCAGAAGCTCCTACCCCCTGCACAGCACCACAGCACCTCCAGGGGCCCAACAGTATCAGGGACTTCCTGGGTAAGGAGGTGGGGGGTTCTGCCTTTCAGTCTGGGCGGGAGGCTGAAGGAGAAGGCTCCTTAAGCCGGCTGTTCCTCCCCGGCCCATTGGTGGGAGCTGCAGGATGTGGGAGACCACTGCTTCAGAGTGGCATCCGTGCACCTGAGGGCTTGCAGAGCTGAGGCCGGGGATGCGGCGGGCGCAATAAGAGGTTTCAGGCTGGCAGAGCCCGCAAGGCTGGACAACAGACTTGGTCGTCATCACCACACACGCACACAATGCCATGCCTCGCCGCTTTCCTGCTTCCTCCGCTCTGAATGCCCTTCCTCCCCTCCTCCCACACCTCCTCTTCCTCCTCCTTCTTCTCCTCCTCCTCCTCCTCCTCCTCCTCCTCCGGGAAGTTCTCCCTGACGCCCCCGCTGTGTCCTCTGACGTGCCCTGCGCCTCCGCGCGTCTGGCACTGTTTGTTACGCGCCAGTGTCCGGGTCTCCCCACCACAGGGAAGCCCCTGGGGACCCTGGGTACGGCGCCTCGGACCCGCACCCCAGAGGCGCAGGGCGTGCCCCACGCGTGGTCACCCCCAGGCGAAACCGAGGCCCACGCGGGGGAGATCCCCGGAGACCCCCTTGCAGAGCGCGTGGCGGCGGCGGTGGCGCCGGGTCTCCAGGCCTCCCTGTCCCCTCCGTCCGAGCGCCTGAGACCCAGGGCCGCCCGCTGCTCCCCTCCACTGTGCCGCGGCCGGGGCTGCAGAGGGGGCCAGGACCGGGAGAGGCGAGCCCGAGCCCCACAGGCCCGGAGCCTCCAGGCCCGCGCGCCCGGGCCCCTCCGGCAGTGTCCCCTACCTGGCTGGCTTTGTGGAACTGCTTCTTCAGCCCGGCCACCGACATCGCGGCTGCGCTGGGGAGCGAGCCGGTCCCCCGGGCTGGGCTCCGCGTCCCACGGCCCGGCCCGGCCGCTGTCACCTCGCTCACCCGCGCGCGCGCCGAGGGTCGCCGTTCGCAGAGCCCGCGCCGCCCATTGGCCGGGCCGGGCGGTATGCAAATGAGGCCGCGCACCGCCCACCCGCATTGTTGCGTGGAGACCGGAGGACGCGTGCGGGGGCGCGGCGGGGACTACCTGGTTCCGGCACAGCCACAAGGACCCCCTGCGGGGTGTGCGGGGTTTCAGCGTAGCGTGGGAGACTTGGTGCAAAACCTGCTTTTGTTCACCAAGCGGCACCATCGCCATCCCCACCTAGCGCGGTTTCAGAAGAGGTCTGTTTTTAGGGACAGGGCCCTCGGAAAGGTGCGTGGGCAAGAAAAGGAACAGGACGGGGGCATTGTCGTGGGAGGACGCCTGCTTCGGCGCCGGACACAGTGCTTTGGGTGCAGTCCGCCAGGGCGATTTTGTATTCCTATGGTCTCCCTGTGACATGCTGTGAACTGTGTAAGGGCAGCTACCTGCGAGGCGCTTAACGGCGGCCCCTCCGCACTCAGGGCTCCCCGTGACCCGGGCCGCTGCCCGTTCTAAGGCATCCCTTGGCACAGCGCTCAGGTCATCGCCCCCACAGTGAGGCCCAGCCTGGGGCACGGAGCACTGCATGGACTCTCGGGTCATAGCTGACCCAACTCTTCCCAAAATCCTGCCTTCTGAGGCACCCAGGCTCCTAACCGCTGACCCCACTTTGGCGACCGAGGCAATGAAAGAAACATTTGCCTCCTTCGGAATCTGCCTAAAAGCAGTTCTTCTGTGTGAACCCTCACAAGGTCCCATTTAGTGGACACTCCTTGCCCCGCTCACTCCTGCTTCTGCCTGGTCTCTGGCGTCCACTCAGGTGTAGGGTTTCTCCAGGACAAACATCTCACAGCCTTTCCCCCGTCTGTCAAGCCCAAGTCCTCCTTGACTTCATTCTGGGGATGACCACGCAAGTTACACCAAGGTGCCTCAGTTTCCTCACCTTACCTTGGAGAGAATGGACTGGAGTCTGATGAGGGAGAAATGTGTGAACCTAGCAGAGCTGAGAGAAGCCCTGGTGCTCGGTGGAGTACAGAGGGTGACTTGGTTAGCACTTGGGCTTGATTAGCACTGGGGCTTGATTGGCCAAGGAGTGGCTCACACCAGCCACAGTGACCCCTTTATGAAGCAGTCCCAACTCTGCTCAAGAAGGGACTCTCCCCTGGGGTAACTTGGCTAAGGCAGAAAACCAGCAGGGGCCAAGCCCTGGTGGGTCTTCATTGTCCTGGGCTGGTCCAGGGCTGTGTAGACCACACACAGCTGCCTACCTTCACCATGCCCAAGAGTAGTTTCAATGGTATGGGTCCAGAAAACATCTCCCTAAACCAATCTGGCTGTCTATGAGAAGGAAGTAGGTTATTTAAAAAAAAAAAAAAAACCACTTACGGGTATTTCTTCCATGGTAGGTAGTATATTCAAGCTTGCTACTTTAATTCTGGTGGTTTATCTTCTTTATCACATGTAGAACTGTAGATCAGATTCTCACAACTTGCACATTTCAGAAATTTACATATACATTCTTCCTTTGTAAAAGTATTCGTGATTTTTCTTAGTTTTTTTTCCCTCCAAGATTGGACTCATTGATTGTCTGCCAATTGTATTGCTTCTGTACACAATTTTTGAACTTTCCCATCATTGCTACGGATTTTCTTTCCTCTTCTTAGTTTTTCTTTCTTCTTAACATGTTCTTCCTGCTGTTTTGTTCAGAGGACTAGTCAGGGTTTCAAGTTATTAGCAGTAGAAACTGATTCTAGTTCTTATAATATGGAAAACAAGGAATTGGAGTAGGCTGTCGGGTAGCCCAGAAACTCCCAGGAGGAGTACAGGGGGATTTCTGTAATGTAGGAATAAGCTCCAGAAGCTAGAGAGCGAAAAAACAAAATCATCTATCAAACAACAATAAATGTGCACTAAAGTTTGAGTCTCCATTATGTCTCCTTAATCTCATAGTTGAACATGTGATCTATTTCTGTTCTTTAGGGTTAACACAGATAATACTGTGTGTGGATTTTCTTACAGACAGTGGTTTTGGTTTTGTGCCTTGTTTTCATAATATAGACCTTCTGATTATTTTCTAAATAAACTTGAAATTCATTTGGAGTTCCTCTTTGGCTCAAATGATAAGACAATTTTTAAAATTCTTGATGGTTTGGTGTTTCATTCTTTATATGTTAAATTTGTGCTACTGTTGTCAAAAAGCAGGTCTTGAAGGTTTTCTTCATACCAAGCCTGTGGTGTTAAACTGAAGATATATACTGCAGAGGTTTGACATGATATGTGGTGCTCTGGTTTCTAGTGTACAGATTTTCCATTGATCTATAGTAGGAACTTGTGTTCTGCCACAGCTTGCGGCTCAGAGGAAGATGGAACTAGAGGGTGCAGGTTGGCCATTCTAGGTTTTCCCTCACCCAAGGGCCCATAGCACCTCTGTTGGGGGAAGGGTATAAAAATGTCCCGGACTATCTTTGTGAAGAAGACGAAGATGAAGAGAAGACAAGGTGTAAAGGAATTGTGAGTGTCATCTACATGGGTTGAAATTAACAGGGACTGGGAAGTGTCTGGGACACAAACAGCATCACTCTGAATCAAAGGACCTTCAGACATTCTCAGTCTTCAAAGGATGATGACAAAGGGACACCGTGGTTGTCTCTGGCACTCTGTGGAGAGCGCCCATATTCTGGCAGAAGTTTTAGTGTTCTTTTATGGTGGTCCCTTCTTTTCTCTGATCTGCTGACTGTTTCGCTAGTACACACACGTTTTTCTGTCTGAGGTGGATCAACCAATGGTCAGCTTGCCACACCCAGCAGAACTGAATCAGCACGGTGCTACGTGAGGAAGGCCCACCTGTGAATTGTTTCCAACAGCATAAAAAGAGAACTAGAGGGGAAGATGGTGTGCTGTTGATTCTCTTGGAGAAGAGAATGTTATTGTGCTGGCTTTCCTGATAGGAACTGGACTGTTACTGCCAGAGGAACTCAGGTCCTCGCTGTCACTGAAGAGAGCTGTGGTTCTCTTCGGAGGAGCTCTGGTCCTTACCATGAGCGTTGCGTTCTGGTTCCGGTGTCAATCTCTCAGCCTACTGGCACAGATGCTTCACGCTGGTGCAGACTTTCTAGCCTCCACCAGATCCTTGATACAGATTTGCATGAGACATTGTCATGGGCTCTAGGCCTCCAGGGGACTTGTGCAGCACATTGCCATGGGATCCAGAGCCCGTGGCAGATTCTTTGGGTCTAGATTCTTTTGAGTCTGTAATATGTGGACAATTCTCTTGCACTCTTCCACATTTGACCTTTTGGGTGAATATTATAAAATAATCCTATAAATTATGTGTCCTGTATTAAATCTATTCCCTTGTAAACCCTGACTGCAACACTGTCTTATGCTCGGACCAACTTCTAAGCCTAGTATTCGCAGTCCTGCTGATTCTGTGAGAGACTAACATTTATCTGGCAGTGGGTGTGGGGTGCTGAAGAATCCTAGCTAAGCAATGCAAGGTTTTATGGTTCATAGATTTTCCTCCAAAGCCTCAGGCACTCATAGGTGGGGCTTTGGGGAGGCATGGAGCGTGGGGTCGTGCTCAGTTCATAGCTAAAGGCCGTGTGAAGAGGTGGAGCCAGGTTGGGGGTGGTGGTCATCTGGGGGCGTGGCCCGGAGGGGTGTGTCTTCCTCCTCCTTCCTTGAGCACACTCTGCTCCAGAACTGCCACTCCTCGAGCAATTCTGCCGCCCACCGCGCCTTGGAGCTAACAAACTAAAGACTGAAAGCTCCACAAACAATGAGCCAAAAGTAAACCCTTCCTCGCTTAAGTTGTGGGTGTCTGGTGTTGTGTCTTAGCAGCTAGAAAGTAACACAGAGGGAAGAAGAATATTTACTGATGTTTCAGAACATTATCCCACTGTAGCACAGACCAAGTCCTCTGAGCTTATTCTAATACTCTGTAACCAAATTTTTTCTGCTTTTGTCCATCACTAGTATATTCTACCCCAAGATAATTATGCTACAACTTGTCTGTTGCCCCTTATATTTTGGAATTTTGCTTTAACCATTTTAGTGCAATGGTATTTTGTTTACAATTGTCATGGCTTGTCAATTGTACCTTTTCTCTAAAAAAAAAATAACATTTGTTCTATTTATGGCTCTTTTGCCTGTTACTTTTTTATGTCAATATTTGTACCCCTCCTTTTTGTTCATATTGCATCCTATACCTTCCTTTGTAATGTTAGTTTTATATTTGACCTTTCATTTTGTCCTAGATGTGTGCTGATAAACAAAATAAAACTTAGTTTTTGAACCAAAATATTCTTTGTCTTTTACCTAGAGAGATATAAAGCATTCATATTTATTAGGGAAAGGGTACGATTTGTCATTTTATGATGTCTGTTGTTTTTCCTTTAAAGAGTTTCATTTTCTATCATCTTTATCTGTTACATTTTCTTTTCTCACTCTTCACCTTTGCTTTGGGGATTTATAACCCAATTTTTACTCATTGAATGATTATCATCAACCTATGAAATACTTGAATTTATACTCTCTATCACTATCAATAATTAAACATAATATGGACGCCACGGTGACTAGGATGTGCCAGGACGAGGACCTGGTCTGGGGCCACTCTCATCTCCTGCTTCCACTCAGGCCTGCCCAGGCCCCAGCTGTCTACGAACCTTGGACAGAGACTAGAATGAGCCCAGTTTCCTTGGTCTGAAACAACAAATAAACAGTTTGAGACTGAGGGACAGTGTGTTGGTTTTATGGCAAAAAGACAAGAATGGAGAATGACAACTTAAAAATAAATTTTAAGACAGAAAAATTGTGAAATTCAAAATTTTTATAAATATACATTTTTTCATGATACAACACTTAAAGAAAACTTGGAAACTACCAAAAAGAAAAAAGAATGAAAAAGTTACATTGGGATCGCATTGAAAACAAACACTGTTAATATTTTGCCATTTTTTCTTTTATAGTTTTTCCTGAGCCAAATTCAATCCTCACTATCCATACCTGATCTTCACATTTGTTCTTTTAATTATATAAGCATTTCCAATGTTGTACAATCTCCACACATTATTTTCATGACAGTTTAATAAACCAATGATGTGGGTATATCAAATTATAGTTGATCATTTTTGATTAGTATGTATTTACAGGTTTTCTCCAAAAATTTTATGATTTTAATAATGCATTAAATATCCCTTTTTGTAAAAGGGTTTTCTTTCTTTGTATAGGACTAATTCCTTAGGTACACTCTGATATGTAAAATTATTATATCAAAAGATTTGAATAATTCTAAGTGCAAATGGGTGTGCAGAACTTCTGTGTAGTACAGCTTTAATCGCTGCCATGCTACATGGTCATTAATGAGAGGGGGAAAGAGAAAACAAGCCAAAAGAAAAAAGAGAAAGAGGGCCGAAGAAACAAGATTTGTGTCTTCTGCTTGCCTGGAATTGAATTCCACCCCTACAGGGGCCAACCCGTGGCTGACACACATTCTGGGCTCCACTCGCCAGTCCACGCAGAGCTGAATTCAAACGCCAGTGCTGTGCACTCGTCCCAAGATGTTCGTCTCATCCTGACCTCTCAATTTCTAGCCTTGCCTCTCACGGAAACAGCTCTCACTGATCCCCTTCTGGAGACACTCGCAAAGGAAAGAGTAGGACTCGGGCCTACGGAGCAAGGTGCAAGGGCCAAGCGTTCAGATAAACCAGACCCACCAGCCAGCCTTCTGTTGATGCACTGTCCTCACACACCTGGCTGCAGCAGAAAGCAAGAATGTGGGTGCTATTTGGCTTTCCTTGTTACTTCATAGGGTGGTTTTTTTCCCCTGCATCTGGGAAAGAAGTGTGGCTGTCAATGAGGTAACAGAGCAGACATGATACATCCCAGATGTTGAACGTGGCAGTTTGCCTTGAACTTGCATGATCACCACTGGGAACAAATGTATAGATTTTCTTCACTTATTGTTTTACACGAAGCTGAGGAGAAATCAATTGTTCAGTCAAGAGAAGGCTAGAAAGAATTTTCATTTTAGAATGTGGGGGGAATCTGCAAGATTTTAATTTCTTCACAAACGAGGCTTGAGAGAAGGGCAACATCTCAACAACAAAGGCAAATATAAACCTAGTAAACTAAGGCACCGCATAGTTACATGACTCCGTTATTCTGAACTTTCTAAACATGTAGGTACAATTGTAGATCATGCTGAAGCTATAGTTACCCTTTGTTTATTACATAGGTGCCATTTTACATCTCTATACTTGGCCCCACACGACTTCTTTTTCATTTCTAATAAATAGAGCGTAAAACTTGTGCTGGGGGGTGAGGGGTTGGGTGAGCCATGCAAAATAGCTTTCGTGAGCTACAGCTGCCACCTCGTGGTGGTCCTGAGAACTGACGAAAGTAAACCTTAACCACAACCAAGTCAGAGTTAGGTTAGTTTCGTGTCATTTATACTTCACGATCTATGTGGGCATAAGCATCTTTAGCCTTGTATACCACTCGGGCGGTTTTTAGCGCAAAAGTGTTGCTGTAGAAACCTGCAGCTTTTTTTGTGAGGTTCTTAAGAATGTTCCACTCCTGTGCCATCAGCCAGGTAGGTAGGAAGATGGAGTTGGGTGTCCTGGTACCAAACGGGACAGTTTGAGGGCGGCAAAGTGGCCAGCAGAGCCAATGATTTCAACAAACCCCTGGCATTCCAATTCCACCAGTCTCACTTTCGTTTCCCTACACAGTGCGGTGCCTGGTGCTCCTGTGTACACATGTATCTTTCTTTGATGGTTTTCTATCTACCTCCCGTTACCAGAATGCAGCAAAGCTCTCAAGCAGCACCGTCCAGTAGAACCTTCTGTGAGACTGGAAATCTCTGCTAACTGTCCTGTCCAATCCTGGCAACCACTGGCCAACGAAGGCTAATGATCGCTTAAATGTTAGCAACAGAGGCTCTTAACTTTTAATTGTATTTCAATTAATTAAACTTGAAATAGCCCCATGTGGCTAGTTGCTGCTGCGTTAAGCAGCATAGTTCTAAAAGACCAAAGCATTAATCTGCTTTATTTACTGCAGGGCTGCTAGTAGCAGAGAGTCTTGGAATCCTGGAGCTGCTCAATAAACATAAATATTCACTGAATGAATAAATAAGTGGCGATCAAGAGGGTAGATGGGGTGATGATTCAGGAATCGTAGTAAAAGCATATTGAACAGAGTGTGAGGTGTTGTTGATCACATATATTCAAGGCGATGCGATCAGCGGTCTTGTGACTTCTGTGGAGTTCTGCAGGCAGAGTTTGCATGAGGGTTGGGATTCCTGCATGGTGATCCCCAAGGAGGGGAGTATAGGAAACAAGAGTTTTCCTGTGGTACATCTGGCCAGGCGTGCATAGCAGCTGTCGAGGACAACAGGAAACCTGCACTGGAACATGTCGCCATCTTCATGGGTCCCTGGCTTGGGTAAGTGACTGCGAGATTGGCAGCAAAGACCTCCCAAGTGTTGCAGGACCCGGGAAAGCTTTATTCCACGTACACGACATGTTCACTGGTGTCATTGCTTGATTCCTCTCCCCTCGGTGGCCCTGGATCCATCAGTCCAAGCTTCTCACACTCTTGCATCTCTTCTCCACCCACAGCTGGACTGACGCTGCAACGGCACCCACTGAGCTCATCCTCCTAGCAAAGGAATGTCAGGTCCCACGTATTAAGGTCACTAAAGGAACGCACTGAAGACGTGCATTCTCAGGGCTCAGAGGTAATAGTTGTGGAATTGCATTTCACTGCACCATTCCAAGAAAAGAATGGCACAGACACTCAGTTTTAAAGAGAGACTGTCTGCTAGGCCACTAAAAAGTACGCCCTCTCCATTCACTTTTCTCTGAGCCATAGAAAAGCAAACCCCCAGATTGACCCCTTATCTCTCTTTTCACTGCCCTTGGGAGAAGGAATGGTGGTTCTTTAGGAGTGTAGGAAGTGCACGTGTTGAAAAATGCAGCAGCAACGCGCTCTACATCTGGTATCTCAAGAATCTACAGGGCCTCAAAGAAACACAGGAAATAACCACGCGTCTACCCATCCCTGGACTGATTTGCAGTTGGCCCATTGTTGTTATGACTATGACCTGGAGGGGGCAGCAAAGAGCCCCAAAGTGAACGGCAGGATTTAAACATGCCCCCCTGCAGACGCTGGGATCCCACAGCTCCAAGACAGCACTTTATAAAAACCTAAGCAGAGGATGGGGTGCAGGGCCCGATTCCTGGGTCTGCAGTAGTCCCAAGGCCTGAGGTGCCGCATGTCTCACACATCCGCAGGGCTGCAGCTCAGGAACCGCACTTCAAGTAACAAGGCCAGAAATGACAAGTCCTGAGCGGTCTCAGAGCCCAGTCTCACGCTGACCCTTGATGAGCTGTGAATACCAGGCCCCGGGGACGTGTTCTGGGGAACAGGCTGGATGGAAAGCAGCTGAGTTCCAACTATGTGTTGCCCTTGGCTGTAGGGGGGTCATTTTCTCCCTGGTGGCTCAGTACCTGCCCCATCCCCACCCCCCACCCTGACCCCTCCCCCATGCTCTTAGGGATTGATGTGACCTGTCTTCATCTTGCCCTAGATGATTAGAGGATCTGAATCTTCCAGATTTGTCCTGATGAGTAGAATGCGCCTTTACCGGGGAAGTGTGGGTCTGGCAGCCTGCAGCCACCTTCCATGGCCCAGATGATGGCAGGCTCTGGATCCACAGAACAGGACCAGCAGCGAACATGCGATGTGCTGGACCACCCTGCACTCTCAGAGCACCTCTGTGAGATACGTCCAAGGCCAGAGACAGAAAGCACATTGCAGTGAAATGGGATCAGCTCACTTCTTGGGCTCCGGCCACAGACACCTGCTGCCTAGAGAAGACCAGGGCTTGCATACATTTGGGATGTCCTGGCAGTAAAATACACTGGAGGCCATTCATTGACTCAGACTTTACACAACCTCTACTGATGCCCTGTGTGTGCCTGCTCTCATGCTGGGGCCTAGGCCAGCACAGAGATGTCCTGCAGGAGCTGACGTTTGAAACATGCGGCCAGGTTTCCATGGACTATCTCAGCTCGAGTCCACCAAGTCCTTGCCACTGGCCCCTTCTGGTACTTCTCCGCGACAGAAGAACACAGGACTGTTCATTTAACGCCACCAGGAGCGCACTTGGAGACAGAGGACTTTGTGCCCAATGTGACCCCTCTGCCTTTGTCGTGGCTCTGTTCTCCCTACCAGACTGAGCTGAAAACTCTGGCTTGGTCAGTGGTTATTGGATCAACTGGCTCTGTCGCCTACCCTTCCCTGGCTTCTGACTTTTCCTCACGTGCTCGGACCTCTGCCCAGCATGCTGGGGAACGGGGCCAGCGCAGGGGAGGCGACAAGATGTGCAGAGTGCGGACGTGCACTCTCTTCCCCCACCCACCTCAGGACCGCGAGCATGCTTTGATCAAGCTCGTGGAAGGTGAGGTTCGCCTCACTTGCTTGAGTGCACGCACTCCTGGAATGAAGCCTGGTGAACTCTGCCACTCTACAAGATGGGAGAAGTCAAAAAACAGCTGAGATCTTACCCGTGGGTTTTCCCAGCAGAACCAGTTGGCTTTAAAGTTCATTTCATTGTAGGCAACGCTGATGTAAGCTGTTAGCAATCAGGATGTGGGTCTCCCCAGGGAGAGTAGAGAAGTCCAGCAGGGGCCGCAGAAGGCTCTGAGTCTTCGGAGGTTCTGCTCCTCGTCGGGGTGCAGGGGCTGAGAGCGGGTTCACTCTGAGAAAATCAATGGAGCCACACTCTTAGTACCTGTGCACTTTTCTATATGTGAAAGGAAATGACATTCATCTCAGAACTTTAAACCATGTTGGCTACAATAGCAGCGATTTTTAAAACAGGAATTAACTCCAAGTGCTCGCTTAAATCAATGACAATGAAAAAATGCCCTGAATTTTCTCCTTTGTGGGTCTTTCACTTTTGTTTAAAAACAAAACAAATCACCAATTACTTAATCCTGGCCACCCCCATATAGCACATTTAAGGGTAAAAACTTCAAAAACGATCCCCGCGCTCTTCTGCTTTCCATTCGGTTCCCCCTCTTGTCAGATGACCTCACCTAATTTTTATATAGAAAATTGAATCCATCTGTCGTCAGTTTCCTGCAGGTCCTCATCTCCACTCAACTGTGATCCTGGGAATCCACACCGCCCTCCACCCCGACTTCCCTGATTGTGAGGGAAGGGACCCCATCTCGGCTGCTCCGGCTGCTCTCCGTGGCCCTGACTCATGAGCCCAGGAGGGAGGTGCCGTCTCCACCCACAGCAAATGCGTGTTCCAGACCTGGTTCCACTCACTCACTGAGATCTTCAATTGCAGGAAAAGAATTTGACCCCTTCCCTGCCCCGCAAGGGCTCTCCCTTGGGATCTGAGCGTACCTTTTATACAATCTTGACCCTTTGGTTTGTGCCTTACATTCATTTCCTTGATTTTTCAGACACAAGGCCTAATTATCAGTGGCATTGAAAGTGTAAATGTCCGGGCTTTTGCACATAATTTCATTGAATGGGCTGAAATACTTGAATCTCTTTGAATATCTAGAACCTTCTTAGCTGAAAACTAGGTGCCTCACCTGATGCACAACTGACACAACTGGTCATGGCATAAGCCTGTCTTCTCCTCTGGAGATGTTTTGTGTAACTTTTGATATCTTTCTACTTCCTCTACTCTTTTTTTTTTTTTTTTTGTGGTACTGGGGATCGAACTCAGGACCCTGCGCTTGCTAGGCAAGCACTTATTCCACTGAGCTATATCCCCAGCCCTGCTTCCTCTACTCTTGATAAAATCATCCAGTCAATCTTCTAAGAGGCTTTGACTTTACTTTCGTGTTTCTATTATACATTTAACAAATTCTTAGAACTTATGCCCAAGGTATCACATTTCTACCTTTGAAGTTTCTCAATGTCACTTTACTACTTAAAAATTGAATGTATAAAACTTGGTACAGCATGGGGAATTATTAAGCAAATGATAACATAAAAAGTATTTATGCCCAATTTGTGAGTTTTGCCCAGATGGTTAGAATGAAAGAGACAAAAACTAAAACAGAAGTTTATTCAGCTTCTTTTCACTTTGCTTGCAAGTGTGTATATATCCTCACAAGATGCGGTAACCCTTGCCTGTAATCCCACCACTCTGAGGCTGAGAGAAAGATTGCAAATTTAAGCCCAGCCTGGGCAATGTAAGGAGATCCAGTCTCAAATTTAAAAATTTTAAAAAGCCAATGGTGTCACTTAGTGCAAAGGCCCTGGGTTCAACCTCTAGTACCACAAAAAAATTTTTTTAAAAATTTAGGGGTCACAATATACTGATTGATATATATAACATTGTTTGTTTGAATTGTTTTAAATGTTCTTGTGGATTTTTTCTCTCTTCCATTGTTTTCAGTCCAGAGAACTGAAAAGAGTTTGAATAGGATGTGTGTAACACAACCCAAGTCTTGGAAGGAAGCTGAGACCCTTCGGGATAATAAAACACAGGAGATACGCCAACAGCACAGGATAGCTGACGTCTGTTAGAGACCCACCTGGAGGCCAGACGACCATGGTGGCCTCCCGCCACCCTACCAGCAGGATCCTGGGCTCCATCTACCATCTCCAGCCACACAACTGGGCGAAGCGGGGACTCCTGTCCCCAGTCTTGTGAACCAGGGACACAGTACACCCGGGCCGGGCCAAAAGCTGCCATTTTAGGGAGAAGACGGAGATAAGAGCGCTGAGAACAAGGTGGTGAGGAAGACAGCAATGTCTAAGGGAAACTGGTTCTGCTCACACCCCAAGCAGAGCTACAGGCTGCAGGACATGGAAAGACCAGTACATGTGCCACCCACAGAGTGCCCAAGACACTAGGGAGAAGGTGCACCAGTCAGGCCCCGCCCTGCCACCCCTTGAGCCCCCACCTGGCCAATTCTATACCTCGCGTGACAAAGCAAAGAGCTGAGCCCAGGAGGCCTTCCCTAAATAAGGCAGAAACATGTTTGCCTCCAGTTCTTCCCAGATCCACATAGAAGGATAAGAAAGGAATAAGAAAAAGAAATGAGAGATGACAAACCAGAGATTCCAAACAAACGTGGGGGAGAGGACAGCTGGGTTAGTAGTGCCGGCGAAGCTGCGCAGGAGATGGGAACCCAGGGGAAAGAAACCCTGAGGGACCAAGGCCCAGGCTCCTGAGGGAGGGAGGCCGAGTCAGGCAGCGCCCTGCCAAGGCAGACTGAGTTGAAGCCCGGATGAGGAGCAGATGGGCCGGTGACATGACCCCCCCCGCCCCCCCGCAGAAGACAGGAGCTTCTTCGCCAGGAAGACAGGCAGGGATGCCTGGCTGAGGTGCACCACTTGGGTGGTTCCTGCAGGGGAGACACAGCCCTCCCCTCTCCTGGCCAACTTCAGCCCTGAGATGTGGAGGGCCGACCCTGTCTGCAAAACATCAATGTGACAAAAAACCGTGACATAGCTAAGGTGAAAGGATAGTGAGAGGGAATGTATGGTGGTTAGGAAAACAGAACAGGGTTTGGACGTGACAAAGTCAGCAGACGGTTTCTAAAATTCCAAAAATTATAAGTGAAAGCGTGGCGCTCATTCATCACCTGGTGTGTCTGGAAAGGAGGCTTTGTGTTCTAGAGCGTGTGGGGCTGAATCCATAACCATTAATTGCTGCAAAACTAAGTAAGGAAAAGTCAGGCAATTGTGAAAATGGTGTAATAAAAGAAATAGAATCAATACCCATTCCAGCTGTTGATAGTATTTGCATAATCATGACAATACAAAATATGAATTAGACAGAAAAACTGGTATGACCGAGACGAGAGGGGAGAGGAAACGTATGGCGGTTTAGAAAACAAAAGATCTTTGATCCAAGGTAGTAAAGAAACTTCTAAAATTTCAAGAAGTGTAGATACACTGGGTATGGGATTGTGTGCCTATAATCCCAGTTACTCCGGAGGTTGAGGCAATGACAAGTGCAAGGCCAACTTTAAGCAACTTTGTGAGACCCTGAATCAAGAATAAATGAATTAAAAAGGCTGGGAGTGTAATTCAGAGGTAGAGGACTTGCCCAGCATATGCAAGGCCCTGGGTTCAATCCCAAGTACTGAAAACAAAATCAGAAAGAGAAGTAGAAGCATGTTGTGTAGAAATGCCAAAGTTTAATAAAGACAGAGAGGAGAAAGAACTAACAGTCTAAAGTATTTCTTCTGAGCAGTGGATGTGGGGAGGAGAAACTGAGAATCAGGAGAGCTGGAGTAGAAGGGGACCATTCGCCTTTTTATAATATAACGTGAATATCGTCTGATTTTTAAAACTATGCACATATATGTAATGGTTTCTCTTATATGAGAAATCAAATTATAAATAAAGAGCAAAATAAAATATAAATAATGGGAATAGGGAGATAAATCTTTCTCAAATGGGAAGGGGATCCAGGGCTGGAGGGAGGCAGGGAGGGAGGGAGGGGAGGGACAGGCAATGAAGATACGTTGTGTACATGCACCAGCTCCATCCAGGAGTGGAAACAGTATGTACTGCAAACAGGTACTAAAAATAATTTTTAAATGATTCAGAAAGAAAAACTGTGATTTATTGCTTCAGTAAAAATAAATTACATTTTGAAAAGGACTTTGTTGGACATTCTCAAGAATTGTGTGTGTGTGTGTGTGTGAGTGTGGTGTGAGTGCATTTTGTTGAAAGGGGATTAGACCACTGCTCTGCTCCTCCTAATCAGCAGCAGATGTGAGAATTTCTCCAGAACATAGGAGGGAGGGATTCCAAGAGACCACACCACATGACCAGAAATCCTGGTGAACTTCACTGACTCCTCCTGCCTCCCATCTCAGCTCACAGGTGTAGAGATCTGAGATTAGGGAACCAGAATGCCCATTTGAGATCTGTAGAGCTCAGCCAAGAGTTGTCCACCCTGGCAGTTCAACCAGATGGCTTCAAGAGTAAAAGTATCCCCAGAACAAGTGGAAACATTGCTTGGAGATCATATAGAGTCAGTAGTGATAGCTGCGCTGGAGCTACAAAAAGAGGACCTAGTTGGGAATGGATGTGTCGACTCAGGACTAGAATCCTTCCCTATACAGAAGATGCTTCCCAAACAAGCCTCTCATAAGGAAGGCAAGGCAAGGTGGCCCATGAAGCTACTGAATACAACTTCATTGTGTAGTGCAACTCTTTTTAAAAGTTAAGTCATTTCTAAAGGGTGGCAAATTCATGGATAAAAATGGAGCTAGTCTTCCATCTTTGCCAGTGTAGTGACTAAACTGGCTTTTAGGGTGCTTAGGTAGTATTTGCCTGGTATATTTTCTTGTCCTGTAGTTTTAACTCATATATATCTTTATTTTAAGGGGTTTCTTATAAATAACATAGAATTGGGATTTCCTTTTATTAAATTCAATCTGACAACCTCTGACTTTTAATTGAAATCCTTAGTCCATTTATATTTAATGTAATTATTAATATGGTTGAGCTTAAATCTACCATCTTGCTATTTTTTCTATTTCTCCCATCTGTTCTCTGTCACCTTTTCTCTCTTGTACCATCTTCTTTTGCATAAATTTATACATTTTAGGTACTTTATTTCCACTATTAGCTATTACACTATTGGCCAGTATTGGATAGCTCTTTGTTGTATTGGTTTTTTTTTGGGGGGGGGTAGTTGTTTTAGGTTTATAGTATTCTTCTCTAACATCACAGTCTTCCTACACATAATATTATACTATTTTGCATATTCTGTATGAAGTTACAACAGTATGCTTCTATTCCCCCTTATGCTTTATAGTATCATTGCCATGCTTTTTTATTTCTACGCACATTATAAACTCCACAATACATTATTATCTTATTTGCTTTAAATAGTCAACTTTAGTGAAAAGGAAGATTTGAATGAAAAGACATATTTTACACTTCCTGCAAGTTTACCAATTCTAAGAGCCTTCTGCATAGTTCAGTGTCCATCTGCTATCATTTTCCTTCATCCAAAGGATGTGACTTCTTTCACATCCTTTGTGGTGCAAGTCTACCAGCACAGAATTAGGTCAGTCTTTTATGTGGAAAAGTTTTTACTCCATATGTATTTGTAAAACATATTTTCACTAGGCATAAAAGATTGGAGATGCCTAGATTTGGAGATGCCTACCGGCTCTGATGCCATCTCTGGCTAGAATATTTTATGATCAGAAGCCTACAATCTTTTTTTCTTATATTTAAAGAAATATAAAGAAATACTCTTAATTATTAAGCTGATAAAAGGTTAACAATTAGGGGGATATGCAAACAAAAGAACTAAGTTGGACCTTTACCTCACTTCACATCACTTCACAATAAAACTCAACCTATTTATTAATACTTTCATCATCTTTTCTCTGAAACATGGCTCTACTTCAGTAAATGTCACTGCCTGAATGCTCAAGTCAGAAGGCTGCTTTACAGCTGGATGAATGTACACACACACACACACACACACACACACACACACACACACATGCACGTACATGCCTAAATGTGTCCAGATAACGGGCAGCTTCTCACATATGCAGACTGAATGAGGGGTCTTGAGCACTGGGAATGGAACTAGAAGAGAAGAAGTGAATTCTGGAACCAGAAGTAATTCAGAGGGAGAAAAGCTGAGGAGCTTAGGACCACAGGGAGGGGACTGTGATGCCTTCCTGTGGCCAAGCCTTAATCTCCCAACATGCTAAGACCACTGCATTTATATTGCCTGTTCTGTGGAGTCTGGTAGTGAAATTCTTGAGCAGGCAGAACATAGAGACAGAAAGTGACCCACAGAAAGGAATGGGCAAAGCTGAAAAGGCAGGACAAAGCTCTTCACTGTGGAGATGAACATGTAGATGGCCCTCTAAACACTGTTGGAGGAGGCTCTCCAATCAGAATCTGTGAGGTGGGGCCAGCTCCACGTGGTTGGTTGTGTGGGTAATGACTATGGGCTGAGGTCACCTGGTGCTGTGAGCAGAGGAGTGTGTAGGAAAGAGCAGGACTTCAATGAAAAGTGAATGGAGAAGAGTCACTGGCCAACAGGTGACGATTCTCAATAGCCATAGAGAAAAAGTAGAAATACGCAAATTCTAGAAATGGATGGGAAATCTTGTGCCTAGAAACTATTATGATTTTTCTGAGTTCATATTGCTTTTTCTACTACATCAATGTTTCTTTTGCCCCAGAAATTCCTCAAGGCCTATATTTTCCCAGTTCAGTATGTTCCATCATCTCCCTGAGAGTTTAATCACATAGGACTGCAGTGCTTTGGGAAACTAAGGAGCAGAGACCATTGCTTTTCTATTGAAGAAGCCTAATGTGCACACAGGAACATGCCTCAAACACCAAATTCATGAAACCCATTACCCTGCCCATCTTGGAGGTTTAGGGTAAGTGAGACACTTCCCCTTTCAAGTTTTTCTGCCTCCCTGCACAAGTCCCAGGAGCTGTAGCTGGCTAGCTTCCCAGGCAACTTACAGAAAACTGCAGCCATGTTTCTTAGCTTCTTGGACACAGTGTGACCCTCCTACTTCAGAGCAGCAATGTCACAGTACAAGCTGGATTTTGAAGAGGCAAACTCTCACAGAGATTGTATTAGCTAAAACCTTGCCCAGTATGAAGTCCACTCGCAATTTGGTATTTATCCCAAATCCTTTAACAAGGAACTGGATCACATGAGCCAAACCAAGAGTTTGGAGTGTTTAACTCGCCTAATTTTCTTCCCTAACATTTCACCACAGGTATACCCATCAGACTTCCTGCAACATTTTGCTCTATCCATGCCAGCCAACTTGAAATGGGTCTGAATAACTCAGAGGACAAGTAGTTTTCCCATCAACTTAATTAGCCAGGTGGAGACAAACCACTCTGTCAGCAACAACCACTGGTTTCCAGAGAGAATAACAGACCTATCTTGAGAAAGGAGGAGGCAAGTTTCAAACATTTACTGTCTTTCTGATTGTGGTACCCAGTACCATTAACTCCAATTTTGAGTCTTACCCTTTTAAGGTCTATCAGGGTGTCTTGGTTACTTTTCTCTCGTTGCTGAGACAAAATGAAAGAAGGAAAGGTTTATTTAGCTTACAGTTTGTGGAGGTTTCAGTCCATACTTGGCTGGTTCTGAGGCAGTCAGAGGGCTACAGTTCATGGCTGCAGAGCACAGCAAAAACAACTAGAGCAAAAGGGAGGAGTGGCTGCAAGCAGCCTCCTTCCTTCCCTTACATTGTAAACAGCCTACCCCCACCGAGGGGAGGTGTAGCTCTCACACAATGTCCATGCCCTCCTCTTCCACAGGCTCAGGATGTGTACAAAGTAAGCACCCTGGCTTCCTGCTGAATCACTCAGCCAAACCTCTGGACTTCCCAAGTTGACACAATGTATCAACCATAACACAAGGTAACCTGCATAACGCGGAAGATTGCATCTGAGTTTTGTCTCCATGGTTCACACATCCATGAGAAGCAATGGACATGAGAGAATATTCATTTCTCCCTGAAAATATGCTCCCCTTAAGTAGAGCTAACAAATGATCTGAGTCATGGGTATTGGAAAGAGCATTTCAGGCAGAAGTAGAGTATTCACAAAGGTCCTAACTCAGGGTGAGCATAGAGCTGAAAGAAGATCAAGGTGCTGGATCACAATGTTTGAACCAGCATCCTGTGAAAAGAGGCAGGAGTATTATTGGAAGCCAGACCATGCGGGGTCGTATAGGTTCCATTAAAGCTCTTGATCCAAGGGCTAAATATAATGAGAAGTCATGGACAATTTTTAAAGCAGGAAGCACATTAGTGACCCAACCAGAGGATGCTGGCTTGGGGCAGTGACTCAGATGTGAGCAGCTAGGGGCCTAAGCCATGTGATTCCGGGCAGCAAGGAGAGAAAAGTGAGTGAATTCCAGGGACATTGGCATCGTTTGGATCTACAATGTCCCCCAACAGTCTCAGGTGTTCATAGGTGGGGCATTTTGAAGGTGAGTGGACCATGGGGTGCCATATTTACTAGTGGATTAATTCACTGATGGGCTCACAGCTGAATGTGCTGCTAAGAGGCAGGGCTTGGTTAGAGGAGGTCACTGTGGGTGTGACCCGGGAGGATGTATTCTTGTCCTCAGCACCCGCCCCCTCTGCTTCCTGCCTAGCTTGGGGTGAGCAGCTTTCCCCTGCAAGACCTTTCCACCATACTCTTCCTGGCTGGAGCTGGCTAACCCTGGACTGATGCTCTGAAAACCATGAGCCAAAACAAATCTTTCCCTTTTAAATAGTGAGTGTTGAGTATTGCGTCTCAGCAAAGGAATGTGACAAATGTAGACATCCTCAGGTAAAAGTGACAGAGCTTGGTAACAAAGAAGGGAAGGGAATATCAGCCATGACCCCTTCCCACTGAGCTGCTGAAGACACAGCTTTTCTCTTTCTCATCTGCCTTTTCCAGGACAGGCTGACATCCTAGGGAGAAAGTCACCCCAAACACTACGCATACGCTTCGGGTTTTCCTGTCCTCCAAACTGGCACTGTCAGGTTTTCCTGCTCTTTTGTGTCTTTGGTGCCTCAAGGAGAGCTTATTATGTCCAATTTTTCTGGTTGTTCCCTGAAGGAAGATTGGCCTAAGTCACCCAGGTTTTCGCTACCTGAAGCAGATCTCTTTGGAAGATACCTGGCAGAGGTACAGCTAGGCTGAATGGAATTCCTATTTTTAGCTATTTGAGGAACCTCCATATTGATTTCCATAGTGATTGTACTAGTTTACATCCCTAGCAACAAACTAGAAGGGTTCCTTTAACACCACATTCTCTCCATTTGTGGTTTTTTGAATTCTTGATGATAGCCATTCTTTCTGGAGTAAGAATCTCGGTACAGTTTTGATTAGCATTTCTCTCATGTCCAGACATATTCAATATTTTCTTCCATATATATTGGTGATTTGTACTTTTTCTTTTGAGAAGCGTCTATTTGTTGGGAGCCACTAAAGCTGGAAAATAGTTACACGTGCAGGATGAAGCCACCCTGAGGGCACAGGAACTCCTTGGAGTAAACAAGCCATTGTAACACTGTTTACTGGTTGCTCTACCCATGAGGTAGAAGTTAGCTAAACTCTCTGGAGGCTATAAATAAACGCTCTACTGTTTGGGGGCAGTCCTCTTGCTCACCAGGCAAGAGATAACTCGGCCTGACCCTGGTCCTCCGCTTTTTCTCCCTGGGACAAAAGACCACTAATTCCCTCATCTATTCATTTCAACTGCCCATTTTCTGACTGAGTCTCTTATTTGGTAGGGTGAGTATTTCTTTGTTTGTTTGTTTTTTATATGTTCTAGATGTTAGTCTCTGTCCAAGGAATAGCTGGCAAAAATGTTACCATTATGGAGGTGCCTCTTCACTCTATGGGTTGTTTCCTTTGCTGTAAAGAAGCTTGTTAATTTGATATAATTCTATCTGTTGATTCTTGGTATTATTTCTTGTACACTGGGTACTGTTCAGAAAGTCTTTGCCTGTATCTATGTCTTCAAGATTTTAACTATTTTATTTTCCAGCAGATTGTTTCTATTTTAACATTTAGCTCTCTGATCCATTTTGATTTTAGTTTAGTACATGGTGAGTGATATGGGTCTAGATTCAGTTTTCTGCATGTGAATAGCCAGTTTCCCAGCACTATTTTAAAGAGGCTGTCTTTCCTCCATTATGTGTTTTTGGCCCTTTTGTCAAAGATCAGATGGTTGAATGTGACTGGGGTTGTTTCTGAATCCTCTATTCTGTTCCTTTGAGCCATATGTCTGTTTTGTGGCAATACCATGTTCTTATAGTTTTATAATATAACTTGAAATTTAGCGTTGTGATGCCTCTTGTTTTGCTTTTATTGCTCTGGATTGTTTTTGCTATTGTGGGTCTCTTCTGGTTCATAAAAATTTTAGGATTATGTTTCCAGTTCTATGTAGAACTCTGTTGATATTTTGGTTGGTATTGCACTGTAACTATACAGTATATCATTTTTGGAAGTATGGACATTTTGAAAATATTTTTTCTGTTTATCTAGAATCAGAAAATGTCTTTCCATTTTCTGATGTTCTCTTTAATCTCTTTTCTCAGAATACTATAATTGTTATAGAGGCTTTTCACTGCCTTGATTAGGTTAATTCCTAAACACTTAGTTTTTTTAAAGCTATGTGTATGGGCCCATAATGATTTTCACGTTCGGAGCTTTGGAAAAGTAGAGGTTCATGCCTTTGAAGAGAAGTAAATAGGTACACTGAGCTGAAGGGTTATTCTGGAAATCCAAAAAGCAGCCCAAAGCAATACTTTTCCAAATTATTGCATCTGGAAAGACTAGCCATGAACCCCTGTCTCATGCCCAAACTTGACCCTCCCAAGATCCTTAGGCCTGGTCTTTTGGTGACTCAGAGCTCAGTGCAACTCCTACATTACAGAATAGCAGACCTAGTGCAGAACATCCTCAGGATCTGCTACCAAGTTAAGAACTTGACTATAGTCACTCCTCCTCGCTGACTGGTCAAGGACAAAGCACTCCTGTGCAAACTCTGGGCTCCTCCTCTAATCTGAGCTCCAGTTTTAGGGTGAGTTGCCTTGATTCCTATTTTCAATGTATCTCTGCTGGTGCCTTGGGGAACTGAGGCCCTGGCACAGCTGCTGCCTACTGAAATTTTCTTGTCCAAAGCACATCTGGAGATGCTACTTTGCCTAGGTGTACATCTTCACACCCCATCCAGTCAGCCCCCATAGCAGGTGCTTGTCAACTACCAAACACAGCTCATAATAGTTACCACTTAAAATGTGGGGGGGTGGATATGGAAACTGGCAGATGAATGGACAGATGGACAGATGGATAGATGGATGGATGGATGGGTTGTCCCTCCCCTTCTAAGTAGTTCCTCTTCTTATCAAGAGGGAAGATGGCATCTATTCAAACTGAAGCCCTAGGATGACAGCTCTGTCTTGGTTCTGCTATCATCAGAGGACAGTCTGTAGAGGACAGCTTCCATTGGAATAACATGGCCAGGTGTGTGACTTAAGCCCACCTCTACATTAAGATACCTGAGATAATAAAGTCCTCTTCTAAATTCAAGTCACCCCCTTGCTCTACAGGACCATAGTCAACAATGAATCTGTTCCCTCTCTGCATTACTTTGATATTCCAAACATGGCCTCAATCAGTGGCTCATTAAACTGTCAGACTGGAACTGCAAATCTGGCCACGTGAAAAAAAATCACTCCAGTTATAAACATGAAGTCTTTGAAGGAGACCAACTATACACTTCCTCAGTGCGGCCAGGTCTCAGCCTCTCCATCTGTGAAACTAAGCCCCGTCCCCAGATCTCTCAGGATGAACCAGTAGCTCCCAATGCCAGGAAAGTGCTTCAGCAACATCAGGTGAGCTGCACAAATGGGAAGTAATTTGACAAGTGAGCTGCAGTTGTGTCAATGCAGAGCGCTGTAATGCACGTAAAAGCCCAGAAGCAAGCCCAGGCTGAGCAGTAATGGCCTGAACACCACCAGGGAGTTCCCAAGTCTAATTTCCAGCCCTGATGGCCATGGCATTCCATCTCCATTGGGCTAATTAAGGCACAGCGGAGACAGAATCTGACAGAGAAGCTCACCCTGCCCTTGGTCTAGATTTATGGGGAAGAGAAGTTGCCAAGAAGGAAAATGAGACATGAGCAGGGCTTCCCCTAGGATGCACAAGCCTCAGGGGCTTTAAGACTGTGAGATTTAAAGCAACTGCAGATCAGTGCTATGCAGAGAGGTTAGGGGATGTGGGGGTTAGAACAAGCGCTCTTCCACTTAGCGGTCCTGTAGTTTTGGTCCAATTCACCACTCAAATTCATAATTTCTTCACTTATAAGCAACAGCTAATATTGTCTATTTTGAAACATTATTGTGAAACATGAAATATATAAAATGGCAGGATTGGTCCTGGCCTAAAATAAGTACCTGATAAAGGTACTAGATTATGTCATTGTGTCACAATGTCACTCTGCTACCGTAAAATATCCATAAAGGTGACTGGCCCTGAGGAGCAAAGGTCTATTCATCTTTCATATCCAAAGACTCAGCTCAGTCCTGAATGGGACAAACGCAACTTTGGGAAGATGGTATCTGCCTAGGGTGACTGCTTCTCCAATCAGCTTTCTCAGATAACCAGCACTTCAGCCAGGCCTTCGATAGTTTGTGTCTCCATCATGCCTTCCATAGTATTCACTCTGAATGCTTCACCCCGCTTCTAACCATTCTCTCACCAGCGCTGTGAGCCTGCTCAGAAAGACTGACCTACACTGCCTCAGCACCCAGAAACATGGGCCTCTCTCCTGGTCATCCCTACTGCTAACTCTTCTCAGAGTAAACTGCTAGACATAATGGCCCTGCTTTTGATCCTTGTTCTACAGTTTCTAAAGGGTAGAGTTACAGTTTTCAGGTCCACAGAAGTAGAGCAAAGAGTTTGCTGTTGGCTAGTGCTGTCCAGCATGAGTATATATAATATATACATATATGCACTTATACATGGGAGATATCAATTCAAAGGGGCAAAGACTAACTCAGTAAAATGGTCAAGATACCTATATATATATATATATATATATATAGAGAGAGAGAGAGAGAGAGAGGGAGAGAGAGAGATTCCAGTTCCCCAAAGTGAGTATGAATGTGATTGCTATGGTATGCTATGGTAAAAAGTGGAAATGACTCTTTATTAGAAGAAAATTCCACAGACTTGCATAGAAACTACTTAGTACTTAATTTTCCCTTAGTATTGTTCTTACCTGAACAGAGTTGCCAGCGATTTCAAACACTAAATGACAATTAAAAAAAAAAAACTCAATTAATTGAAGCCAAAAATCACATCAACGAAACAAAAAAATGAAGGGAAGAATAATAGAAAAAGACAATGAATTGCAATCAGCAACTTAAGTCAGTTGAAATTATTTGAATGAATATACAGTATTTACAAATGTCCTAGGTGTCAGGATGGCCAAGTGGTCTAAGGTGCCAGACACAAATGTCACAGAAAGAAAAACTGATCAATACAATTTCAAGAATTACACAATTGCTTAAACATTTCAGAAATGTAATGTTAGGTGTTACTTTATAACCATAACTATATAACTATAACTATATGACTGTTTGACATACTTACACAGTCTTCCATTATTAAATAAATGACTATATTTTTCTTCTTAAAAGTAAAAGGTTTGGGGTTATGAAAAAAGTGTCTAACTTAAGTTTCTAACTGTCAAGTTCAAACATTAGAAGGCACATTGCTGTTAAAATTCTAATTATCCTCATGATTAATTTAGAGATTAATACCAATAAAAATCTCAAAGGACATTTTTTGTAGAAACGAATTAATTCTAAAATATGTGTGAAATAAATAGAATAGTCAAAGCAACCTTGAAAAGTGAAGGAAGCTTAAGGACACATACTACTTGATTTAAAATTTTACTATAAAGCTTCAGTAATCAAGAGATTAAGGTGATAACAGAGAAAGAGGTTAATGAAAAAGAATAGAATTCAGGAATAGGCCTATACATGTAAGATGATTGATTCTCAAGCAAAATACCAAGGCAGTTCAAAGAGAGAAAAGAAAGTCTTTCAGTAAATAGAGCTGAAACAATTAGTTAAACATGGAGGGAAGAAATGAGCCTTAACCTCTGTTGCACTCCTGAATTAATTTAAGATGGATTAAAAACCTAAACACTATAAAGCCTCTAGGATAAAAATCAGGAGAATAAGTAAAAATTTGTTTAAAAGACATGGAAGGCACTAAACATAAAATATTTTTATAAATTGGATGATATCAAAATCAAAATATTCTGTGTATCAGGGTGCCATTGAAAAAGTAAAATGGAGAACCACAGGCTGAGAGAAGAGTAATGGCACACCCACCTGACAAAAGGCTCATATTCAGAACATATAAGTAACTCCTTCAATTCTATAGTGAAAAGGCAGCCCTGTTAAAAGCAGACAGACTTTAATAGACATTTCATAAAAGAAGATGTACAAAAAAAAGCAGTAATACACAAAAAGATATTCAGTATCATTTGTTCTCAGAGAAATGCAAGTAAAAATCATAATGAGATGCCATCTTACATCCACTGGAATAGTTACAATCAAAATGATTTACAGCACCAAATGTCAGCAAGAATATGGAGCAACTAGAACGCTCATATATTGCTGGTAGGAATATACAAGGAAACAATTACCTTAAGAATGGCTTGGCAACTGTGTGCGGTGGCACACACTTTTAACCCCAGCACTCGGAAGGTGAAGGTAGGAGGATTGCTGCAAATTCGAGACCAGCTACAAAGCAAGCTCAAGGCCAGCATGAACTGCATAGCAAGATCCTGTCTCAAAAAGACAAAAAAAAAAAAGGTTGGGCAGATTATTTTTTTATAAACATACAAAATATCTATGAAGTACTATTTACTCAAAAACTGAAAACATTTATCCTGAAAAAGACTTGTAAAGGAATGTTTAGAGCAACTTTATTCATAATAGCCCCAGTCAGCCAAATATCCACCAACAGAGAATGGGTAATACATTCACCATGGGCTACTTCTCACTAATAAAAATCAGTTTTTTAACTGATACAAGCCACAGCATGGATACACTGCAAAAATGTCACATTACATAGAAACCAGGCACAAAAGAGTACATCCTATTATTTTTTCCACCAAGTCGAACTACCAGAACAGGCAAAATTCATTTGTGGTGAGCGAAGTTGGAACAATAGCTGCCCTCTGGGGATAGGGATTTACAAAAACAAAGAGTAACAGCATTTTGTGGCCTGATAAAAAGGTTTTATATCTTGACTATAATGATTATTACATGGGCATAGACACTGATCAAACTATATTCTTAAGCCTATGCATTTTAATCTATGTAAATTTTACCTTAAAAAAGAAAAAGACCTTTCAACACAGATAATTCTGTTTACTAGGTTTGCTTTTTCACACTGGGATACTGTAGCAATTCAAAAGCTACTTTCTTCATTCTACCTTGGAACAAATGAGTAGATTTATTGAAGATAGTGGAAAGCAAGTGTCTCACTGTTGGAGAACAGAGTTACAAATGAGAGTAGGAAAATATAGAATAAACTTTATAGTATTTGGTGGAAATCAAGGTATCTCTACAGGTGGATTCTAATATCTGTCTACATCTATCCGTATATATCACACCACAAACCACACACACACACACACATATGGAGAGAGAGCTTTCAAATTATCAGTGAACACTCTTAATAGGTGAAAGTTTGATGAGTAACAGGATATTTACATAATCCAAAGTATTTCCCATAAATTAATTATGAATTCCAAAGGGTAAAACAATAATTTTAGAGAAAAGAAATTTAGTAAACATCTTAACCAAGTGACCAGTGAATATCACCAATATTGGGACAAAGTGACATCATATCTGTATGTCACATAGACATCACTATAGTGACATGCCTGCAGAGAGAGAGAACAAACATAATTCTAATTATGAGGAAGCAGACCCAAATGGGGGGACACTATGAAATAACTCACTTCTGCCCTTCAAAAATGTCAAGATCATGACAAGCACTAAAAAAACCCTGGGACACAGTTACAGATTAATGCCTTTTTTTTTTTTTTGAGACAGAGTCTCATTATGCAGTTCAGGCTGGCCTTGAACTCATTACGTAGCCCAGGCTGGCCTCAAGCTCACAGTGATACTCCTGTCTCAGCCTCCCAAATGCTGAGATTATAGACGTGCAGCACCATGCCTAGCTGTTAAAGATTAAAAAGATTAAAAACCAGGCACGATGGTGTGTGCCTCAATCTCAGCTATTTGGGAGCCTAGGTTACATGGCAAGACCCCATCTCAAAATAAGTTAATCAATTAAAGATTCATGGCGACTAAGTGCAAAGAATGATTCTATATTGGATTCCAAAGAACAGTGATAAAGGACATAATTGAGACAGTTAACAAAATTAAATGTGGATGAGGTACCCACAGAGTATATTGTATCAGTGTAAATTTCCCAACTCTAATCATCATACTTGATTGTGTAAGAGAATATCTTGGTTCTTAGCAAATGCACACTGAAGTATTGAGCAATCAGGAATCCAAGGTCTGCGCCTTACTTCCAAGTGGTTCAAATAACAAAATGATAAATACATCTACATGAGAAATACATACTGCACACAGGTAGATAGTGATAGGTTTTTTCCAGCACAGAGAGAGAAGTAAAGCAAAATATAAAATGCCTTTATTGTGGGCACAGAGAAGACCACAGTAGGGGAAAGAAAGGAAACGTGGAACTTCCAACGGCTTGTCGCAGGATCCCAGGCTAAATTGGCCCAGTTGGGAGGTGGGGATTAGGAGGCAGACCGCCTGACATAGTGAACCAGGATTGGGCCGGAGTGTGGGAAAAGGAAACAGGATATTACAAAAAGGGAAGTAGGAAGTCGTAATTTGACTCAGGGGAAGAAGGGTGGCACTTAGCATATGACCTTTAAAGGCCCGCGTCATATTGGCTTTGACCTCTAGAGGTTAGCGCCATATTGACTTGGCGCCATACTGGCTGAGCACAACACATGACCATCAGCACCATATTGGCTGGTTGCCATAGTGACTAGGCAGGAATTACAGTGAGGTGAAAAACCAATCAGATAGAAGTTGTACTCTTTTTGCAACTTTTCTGAAAATCTGAAATTATATGAAAATAAAAGGTTTTGAGGGCTAGTTCTTTTGACTTTAGACTCTTCTTCAATGAAGCAAGGGTGAAACATTTTTACTTCATTTTCCTGCCTCCAAACACTTGTAGCAGGGTGGAGAGGAGTGATTTTTGATGAGACAGAAGCTTCTGAATCTGTGAGATCTGCGTGGAGGTGAGAGATGGCACTGAGAGCTCATGTCTCAGGACATAAGCGTGACTGGCAATGTGTCCATGGAAGCCACATCTGAGAGGAGCTGGAAATGTGGGTCTTTAGCAGGAGAGCCCTGGAGATCAATGCCATGGGAGGGAGTGCAGCAGAAGGCAACAAGCAGTTATGCTCTCTGGACCAAGGTCTCAGTCCGTCTTCCAGGCATCTCCGAAGCAGGGACGATCTTCAGAGATGTGTTGAATTATGATGAGGGACCTTGACCTTCATGTCCCTCCACTACCCAGTGCTGGCTGTCCGATTCCTTAAAAACAGGCCATGACCTTGGGCAACAGGACACTCACCAAAAGAGGCATTCAAAAGGGAGTTCACAGCGAGGGCTGCTTGCCAGTGACATCTCTGCCAACTGGACACATAGTCCTTGTCTTAGTCATGTTGCTCGTTGCTAAGACACAGTCCCCAACATATACAACTTGGAGGAGGAGAGGTTTGTTTTGGCTTATACTCCCCCGGTTTTAGTCCTTGCATGGCCAACAGCAGGGCAGAAAGGTCTGGTAGAAGAAAAGCTGCTCAGGTCGTGGAGGAAATCCTAGAGAGAAAGAAGGAGAGCCAGGGAGGTACGCTCTTCTAGGTCACACCTCCCGTGACACCCTCTTCTGACCAAACCCCCCCTCACCATCACATTTAGCTATAGCACCCCATGATTTGATCACTTTTCAAAAATTCTGCCTATGAGCACATGAGGCTTTTGGAAGACGGTAATAGGCCTTTAGTCCCTGTTAGGGGTTTGTATCTAGATGTCCCTCCAAAGCATCATGCAGTCATGGGAGCGGATTTGTCAGAGGTAGATGAATCTAGAGTTTGTGATTGATTCATGATTCAATGCTGGGATTTAGAGTGTACATGCTATACCTGCCCTAGGGCAGGTAGCCTGCATACAATCAGAATGAGTCTTGATTCTTATGGCTTTTGCTATCTTCTGTCTGCCATGAGTTGCTCTAGACTGTGAAGCCACCTTGCCTTAGAGCCGGCTGATTATGGACTGAAACTTCCGCAAACTGTAAGTTAAATAAATCTTTCCTCCTTCAACCTTGGGCATCATGTATTTTGTCTCAGCAATGAGAAAAGTTACTAAGACAGCCCCCAAGGCTGTTTGGATGGCATATCCACTACCATATACCACCAAGAACTTTGAAATGAGCAGGTATATAGTTCCCTTAAAGTAAATGTCATTGTGAAAAGAGCCTCTGAGCTGGGGGGAGGGGGAGGGCATAGTCCAAGGTCAAGGATCCATACCCATACCCTGAGGTCATCATTCAGCCAACTGGGAGGGAGAGACTTCAGAGGAAATCTGGGGGAAGGAAGGGCAGTGGAAACAAGGTCAGATCACAACAGAGGGAAACCAAGACTTAAGGAGTATTCTATAAATGGTCCCAAACTCCTGAATGCTGACAGCTGCGAAAGAATTGGACCCAGGACCAATAAAAAAGTGAGAGAAAGTTGAAGACCCTAAAACTTCCTATGATACATTAGTAGACAGCCACAATCATAGAAGATAAAACATGAACTACATGTTTACTTTAAAAGACAAAGTAAAATAAATCACTTGAGAAATTATCCAAAGACACAAAGGAAAAGTTTGTACAAGTAGTCCTCCACTATGCCAATAAAATTATGGGACAAGTGGTTTACTTCCAAGGAAAGAGACTCAAATGAAGAGATACAAGAGGTAGAAGAGTTTGAGATGGAGATGATACAACAACAGAAGGTGATGAAAAGCTAAGTGAAGATGGTAGGGAAAAAGAATGAAAATGTGACACGAACATATTAAACACAGCTGAAGAAGTGGCCTTGTTGTGTGGATAATTTACACAGATCATTCAAAATGAAACAGGAAAAAGGAGGCTTTAAATTATTAAGGAAATACAGATATGGAAAGCAACATATAACCAATTTTACATCCTCAAAAAAGGGAACAGGAAAAAATTAAAATATTGAAAAAAATGTCTTCCCTGAATGAAAGACATGAATGTTGACATGGAAAGACCCCAAGGGGAGGAAATGGTGCAGAATGACTAAGTGAGCAAAGTAAGCTTAGAGTAAAAGGAAGATCTTTATAGGAATAGACATAGCAAAAGCCAGCCATACACATATTGGGGGCAAGGAATCATCAGGCTGGCCTCAGGCCTCTCCACAGCCACACTGTGCGAGAAATGTCTACAAATAGTAAGGAGAAGCAAAAGTTACTTGAGAGTTTTATAACCAGCCAAGATGTCCTAAAAAACAGTAGGGCATCATTCTGGAACACACAATAAAAAAATTAAGTAATAGAGTACTCAGTCAAAAGACGCAAATCAAAATAGAAAAGTGTGTTGTGATGAGTGATGTTGAGCATTGCAGTCTTTTAAATAACAATAGGTAGCTAACATTTGTTTATCACATGTGTCCCAAGCATTGTTTTAAGCTTTGCAGCTATTAAATCATTTAATCTTTATTTCAACTCCACAAGGAGAGTGTAGTACTACAATGTTACACAATTCAAGGGCAGATCACTGATTCAGACAGGTTGCTTCTTGTGTTTGACTCCAAGAGTTGGAAGTTTAGGTTTGTTGGTAGAAAAAACAGAGACGAGGAAGAGAGAGAAAAAGAATTTATAGACAAGAAGACAGTCAGTATAAGGAGACCTAAAAGAGTCCCAGTACAAAATCAGAAGTGAAAACAGACTTGGAAAGACACAGATATAACTTCTGAGCTAAGCAGAAAAGTGAAAATAAGTCACTTTTAAATAGAAGGTCATGAAATCCAACAGCTTATTCATGGACATCTAACCAATTAGAATATGTTGGAAATGAGACAAGCTTCTCTGTTGTTCAACACCATAGTTTACTCTGCGACTTGTGAGCACAGAATTTCCTTCTCATGGTGCCAATGACAAAGTAAGAGGCTAGCGGTGGGGACTGCAGTGCCCGACGCCACCAGTGGACAGTGGGCTCAGCCCCCAGTCCAGCCTTGGCTCCAGCGCACCATCCCAACAGCAGCGAGCCTTCCAGCATCACAAGCCAGCCAGCCGCCCGTCCTTGGGTCTGGACAGGGCACTGGCCAGCCCTTGTCACTTTCCAGTTTGTCTTTGAATCTCGGTCCAAGGGATCAGCAGCCCACATGGGCTGACAGCAACATCCTTTACGTTTTATTAATACACTGTTTTTTACTATGCACTCAAGATTCTCAAAAATGAATTGACTTTAATGGAGCCAGCTAGAAACACAAAGGGCGATGGAGGTGAACTGCATAACTGAGCCACAGGGCAGCCTGAGTCGCCCTGTCTTTCCTTCTTGCTTTTCCTTGAAGGCAAATTTTGCAGCAGGACTCCAGCTTCCCTCCCTCTTCTCCAGGAGTGCCCACCTACAAGCTGCAGGGTGTACAGATTCCTTCACAGAGTTGTGGCTTTTGCTCCTTTTCAATCTTTCATGCAATTTTCCTCTTATACCAGAGTATTTCAGCTCTGCACTATCGATACTTTGGGCTGGGTGACCCTTTGCAGTGGGGAGGGGAAAGGTGTCTGTCTAACGCTGCAGGGTGTCTGGCAACATCTCTGGCTTCTACCCACTGGATGGCAGAAGCACTCTACCCACTGCCAGGTGTGACAATCAAACATGACCATCTCTAGGTGGTACCCAGATGTCCAAACTGGACAAAACTGGACAAAATCCAGCCTCTGGTTGGGAACCATTGTTTTAAACTAAGATCTTACAAAAGATTTTCCATATTAAATAGTTGCTACACTTTATATCCACCTACTTATTCTCAGTTGAAAGCTTTTGCAAATCCCTGGGTTAGGTACAATCTCAGTGTTCAGTAGTCTCCCTAGGCACCTGTCTATCTCTCTATATTTGCAGGTTGCAACGCCTCATTGATCCTCCCTCTCGTGGATTCCATTACCCATTCATATTTTGACTCTAAGAGATGTTTACTCAGATCACATCTGCTGTGTCTAATGGTCTCAGTAATTTAAAAGCTTCCTGCCAGCAGGCATTTCCCACTATTGACTGTGGTCTCCTGGAAAAAGTACGTGGCTTTTGCACAGATGTGGTTCTGTCCCCCACCCCATTCCGAAGCTCTAGGTGTCACCTTGTCTACGAAGAACATAACTGAGCACTGAGAGTTTATATCACTTATTTGCAATTTTAGTCCCACAGAGAGGTTGACCAGACACCCCTCCTGCTGCTGCTACAGGACAGAAACAGCAGCCACCAGAGGACTTCTATATTGAGAGGAGCAGAAAATTGTATCCTTTTCTGGCTCCAGTCCTGGTGGGTTTTCTTTTTGAAATTCTTAGGATACATCTTAATTTCAAGCAGGTTTTGTGGTTCTAGCAGTGTTAAGAAATCCATGTTGCATTTCATTCTATCAAAAAAACATTTTTTAAAAATTTTCTTGGAATAATTTTGAAATCTGCTTCCACGTGATTAAAGTTGGTTGGTCCCCTCAGTTTTGCTGAGAGAAGAAAAACACTCCATACCTACCCGCTGCTCTGCCTGTCGCTCTCAGTGAGCTTCACAGAGGCTTCCTCTCTCGGTAGCTACTTCTCTTTCTGGGTCTTCTAGCAAAACTTCCTGACTGTCTTCTCTAGGCTCTCTTTCCGTTAAAGGCTCTGAGTGTACCGGGCGTGGTGCACTGGGGCAGGACATTCAGATCACTGTTGCTGTGGCAAATCTGAATTCACTGAGTTGATTTCTGTCTCCCCAGGAGGACAGTGACTTCCGTGAAAGCAGGAACTGTGTGTTCATGCCTTTTTCTATCCCCAGCCTAGCTCAGTGTGAGAAGATTCTGTCTCCTCACACTCAGACCCACTGTGCCCCAGCCATAGTCACGGCTTTAGCTCAGACCACATCATCTGACCTCGGGGCTAAGGAAACCAGGTCTCAGATTGTTCAGACTGGGATTGACTAGAGGAAGGTGGCAGTGGATCTGGAGAAAGTGGTAGCTCTGAGTTGTGTCTTGGGAATGAAGCAGCCAAATTTGCTCAGGGAGTAGAGGAGACAGGACAGAGAAGAGGAAGAATCAGGACTTCTTATTTCCTTCAAGATCCTTCAAGTCCCAGATCCCTTATGTCAATGCTTCAGGCTCTGGCTCCTGATTGCCTCCAAAACCTTGTTTCTCACCTCATCCCCTCTCCAAGCTGTAGCCACAGAGAACAAGGCAGAGACCCCTGGACGCCTCATGTTTTCTGTGTCTGCGGTACCCCATCCTGCCTCTGGGTCCCATTGCAGTCATTCTCCAGGAGCTGCCTCTCGGAGGACGTGAGCGGGTGGGTGCTCCTCCCGTGTCATTGCTCTCTCGTGTCCCTAACCCTGGCTCCAGCGCGTTTCACGGCCAGCTCACTTCCGTCTCCTCCACTAGACCATAAGTTCCTGTGGGGCAGAGATGGTATGATTCGCTGTCACCTTCTCCAAAGCCAGCACAGGGTTGGACACATAATGAAGGCTTACCACACATTAATCAGAAAGCCACCAAAGAGGTCTGCAGAGACTAGCTGAGTTTCCCAAGGTCACTGAAAAGAAAGCAGTGGAACTAAGATTCAAATCCTTGTAAATAAAAAATGCATATAAAAAACACAACCTTTCTATTTTCTCACCCTTGAGATGGAGAAAAGAAAATAAGGAGGCTATTTGTGGGTAAGGGGGAGAAGTTCTAAAAGAAGGGTTCTATGGGTCTCTTCCTTCCCAGAACTGACACTGACAGTTGAAAGGGATGGGCTGGGAGAAGACAAATGTTATCCACCAGGAAAGGTGGCTCCAGAAGCCACGGCAGGGCTGATAGGGGCTGGGACGAATGGGCCAGGTGGGCAGCACCGGGCGGGCAGAGCAGGCAGGTGTGGGCAGACTAAAGACTGAGACACCCACACACAGCAGTGTTGCTGGGTAGAGGAAATGGGGGGATGCCTCAGACATCACATCTCAGATAGCTCAGGCAGAAAAAAGCCTCTCCTAGACTGTTAGCCCAACCTCTGGCTCAACATCTGCATCTCATCCCAGCCCCTTCTGAGCATGTCCATCACTCCAGAGCCTTTGTTGAGCATCTCTCCCCTTTTGAATGAAAATAGCCCCACTGAACTGTTAGAAAAAGAATACCCACATTCCCACCATGCTGCAGATATGTACATCTGGCAACACCAATGTATAAAACTTAGTATGTGTGAGGAAGTTGTGTATTAGTCTTATTTACAAGGTTGCTTTAGAATATATATAGTTTCTGGCATTTCAACATGGAAGTGTTTTAAGCATCTAAAAGGTGAGACTCTCTAGCTCAAGAGTTTCTACATAGCGATGCTTAACTCCTCAGCAGACTTATGAAAAAATTACCTCAGGATTTTTTCATCTCTTGCTGCTGCTAAAAGCCTAAAAGCTGCTGGCTACAATGTCTCTGCCCTGTGAAAAATGTGGAGTTTTATTTTTAAATAGATCCTAGGGTTGATTTGAAAGAGTATGCCAAGTGTACGTTCCAAATCCGATCATTCCGTCTGACCTGCAGGAACACATCTGCTCTGCGTCCGCCCCGCCCGGCTTCTGATGGTGGCACATGTCTGATGCCTTTGATTAAAGAGAAGGGTTTGTTAGAATGTCATGTACAGTATATCAAAGGAGATCAGGCACCCGTCTGCAAGTCAGATGACAAAAGGAGAGATGAGGACGGGTACGGCTAAGCAGACGCTGTGAAGAGTCAGCTCGGGGGAATGAGTCATAATTTGGAAAAGTGTTCATTACCAGCGGTTTTGGTAATAATCACGCGTGAGTCCCGGGCTCTGCACTGCTCAGTGAAGCAAAGTAATTTCCCAAACAGCCATCTGTCCCAAGCACAGAATTCCACCCAAACTGTAGAGCCACCACTAGGCAGATCCCACAACATTTGGCAATAATTTTCCAAACTAGGATTTGTCCAGCTGTTCAGTAGATGGATCTAGATTATGAAAGTGGCTTACCTTTAATCAGTGTATGATGAAAAGCTCTTGTTTCAGAATAGCAAGGCTGTCCAAGAACACCATTTCCTTTGTATCTTAATCAAAATATACATTGTTTTCTGTATATATGTGTGTATGTGCAAACACACATACGTGTATATATGCCAACACTTTCTGCAACTCATGGGAGGCCCAACGGTCCATCCTGGTGCAGAAAGATGGGAATGGAAATCGTGATCTTTGCATGGAGCTATTTCTCTGGCTGCTAAGGCCCCAATACAATGAATATTTATGTAAAATTTATTACAGTAAAAGACACCTTGCCATTAATCCCTGGCAAAATCCCCCTTTTGCTTCAAACACACTCATTCCATCATCCTGCTTTTCATTCTACCAGGTGAGTTGGGACTGGGGTCTAGAAAAAAGAGCAGGGGAACTGCCTCAACCTCAGGCAGAAAGGGAGCCCCAGCCAGCACCGCCTGGGCACAGAGGAGCTCTCCCAGGGACCAGGGACACGGCACACTGGCCACTCCCCTGGGGGCCCTGCTGTGCCAGAAAAAAAGTTGGACACCAGCAGCAATAGAAGAAACATGGGGCCCTTAAGCCTGAGACGAAAGCTTCCCCTGAAATGTGCGGACTGCAGTAGTTTCCGTTCCGAGGGCACCCACTCTTTTTCCTTCAGTTTTATCTCCCCTCTTTGCTAGTCCGTGTCTGCAGTACAGAGTGAACACAGTCACTGTGGGGGTGGATGTATGTACATAACACACCTCGTTGGGTTTTTTATTCCTTTTCCCTGCCCTCCCTCCAATGCTTCTCCCCCTCCTCATTTACAAAAGCTCTAAGTCCCTTTTGCCTTCCTTTACCCCGTCTCTTGTTCCCCTTCCCATCTGAACAAGTTCTTCCTACTTCCTAATATCTGTCCTGCATTTTGTTCATTTTTTATACTTTGGGTTTCTCACACAAGAGAAACAATACAATATTTAAACTTGTATGATGTTTGATTTATTTCACTTAGGATTATGGCCTTGAGGTGCATCTATTACGTAAAAATGTCTCCGGTTTATCTTTGTTTATGGCAGAGTAGTACTCCATTGTACATAAATACCACATTTTCTTTATCCATTCATTTGTTGATGGGCATATGGGTTGTTCACAGGATTTACCTATTATAAATTGCACTGCTCTACAGGGTAGGCACAGGGTATGTATGTATCACAGTAGTTTGATAACTTTATCTCTTTCAAGAAGATACCTAGAAGGGGACTACCTGGGTCAAATACAACCTCTAGTTTTAGTTTCCTGAGGCCTCTCCACACTGATTCCCACACTGGTCGTATTTACAGTCTTACTGGGGCTGACGTGTATACTAGCTGCTCGGTTTTGAAGAGGCAGTGCCAGATAAACAGCTCACAACATGCTTGTTTTGCACTTTTAATAAGTAGAAATCAATAATTTTCTCTTCTTATAAAAGACGAGGACATGAAGGGTACAGAAGATAATGTTACAAAAAGTTGAAATGTGGGTCCTGACTCCATAGGGTGGGATTCAGGAGAGGCTTGAGATTTTGCATTTCTAGTATGCTCCTGTTGGAAATTTAGAGACTTATGATGAATAATCCAAGATTATAGTGAATATTTAAATTTTTTAAGATTACCACAGCAAAATACACATTGCCAAGAATCTCCTTCACCTTCCCATCCCTTCAGAAATGCTTATCCCATTGTTCTTGACACTTTCTGAAGCAGATCCGAAGTGCTCTTTCATTAGTTGTGCTGTTATGGCTGCTTTGATGTCCAAATTGATTCAAAACCTGTACCTTTCTTGGAATTTTGACTTTGAGGAAGAGTCAGAAGCCACATGGTGCCAGATCCAGTGAATAAGGTGGATGAGGACTCGCTGTCGTTTTAACAAGCCTGTCTTCTCCCTGGATGGCCTTCAGCCGCAGCCTACACTACCTTGGAGGAGGGGGCACACTCATGAGAGAGGACTCCTAGAAGTACTGGAAGAAATGCCCCTTGCCAGCTTAGAGACTGTTTCAGAAAGTCAAGGCTGGGAAGCAGAACTCCACAGTGGATTTTAAGTCCTGCCTGTGAGTGAAGCTGCAGGGAGGGCCTTGAGCTGTCTCCATCATCGGCGCAGCAGTGTCCACTGCAGGGATGGTCCTCCCACCCACTGCATGCCAGGAACCCCAGGCCAGGCGCTGTGCAGAGGCCTGGTCGGTCCTGCTGCAGAGCAGGGAGGAGGGGGCGCTGTGGAGACTAGCCGCGAAAGTCAGAGGAATCAGCCGTCCATCCAGCCCCTCCCAGGGTCTGACACAGTTTAGTTCTTCTCCCCAGTTCCTGACACAGGGCCCGGTCTTCGCTATTTGCATATCTTTTGTATATGTAATACAAAAATAGAAGAGAAAGCCTTGCTGCCTTTACTTTACTCTGAGACTTCCTACTAACTCACACGGTTGCCTTTAAAGAAAAACTAGAAAGTAAATATTGACACAAAGCACTTTTTAACATTTAAACAGTACCCACTTGAAAAGAAATGTCCCAAATTATGCTAAGTGGTAAAAAGCCAGAAGCAGTTCCTCTCAGCAAAGACAGAAATTTAAGAATGATTCCCTATTCCCTTCTTTCATCCTTCTCCTTCTCCTTCCAACAATTTTAAGCACCTACTATGTCCCTCTTGCTAGATGGGACATAAAATCATATGACAGTCATATGACAATGATCTCTGCTCTCTATCTAGATTATTAAATTAGTTGTTACTAATTTAGGAAGTTTCTTCTAGTGTAATAAGCATGAAAAGAGAAAGGAGGAGTAAAAGCTGGAATAATAGTTTACCCCCATGTACCAGCATCTGCAGGAGACACCAGTGCATCCTTCAGTGTTGACACATGGGGTAACACAGGCATCGAGGCCAGTGAATTGATATTTGGGGCAAGAAGTGGCTGATTTTCTCCCTCAAATTATAGCACTTAATGATATTTCCAAGACCTTCTATTCATAACACACACAACAGTGCCAGGCAAGACCTGACCCTCAGCGGTCATTTGTGATCTCTTTTTTTTTTTTTTTTTTTTTCCGGGACCGGGGATCGAACTCAGGGCCTTAGTGCTTACGGGCAAGCACTTAGCCCACTGAGCTGTACCTCCAGCCCCATTTGTGATCTCTAAATGCACCGCAGTCCCACATCCTAACCTGGCTTGGGAGGAGAGACGAGAGCAAGATACACCACCTGCAGAAGGGGCTGCTGGGCTGGAGCCCCAAGTCCACCTGAGGCAGGTGCCAAAAGATCTCCTCCCCCATCCTGGGGCATCATTAACTAAGCTCCTCTCCTTGTCCCAGCTCCTGCACCTGAGGAAGCCATGGAGGGAAGAAGACGCTCAGCACCTGCTCCTTGAGCCCTGGACACCCACTACCTACGCTGCCCCTCCTCTGCTCAGAGGGAGGAGAAGGTGCAACCCTTGCCCAGAGAGACAGAGAGGAGGCAGATTCCTGATGCAGCTCCTGTTCACAAAAGGGACCAGGTCACAGCCATAGCCACCCTGGCACAGAACAGGCTGCCACCTGCCAGGGATGCCAGGGTGGGCACAGTGCTGTCCTCAATACACACTCCCACTGCGTAGCAGCCAGGTGACTGAACATTCCAAGTGCAGGTTCCTCTTGGTTTAAGCCAAGCACAATAATCACAAACCCTGTGCCACAGTGGCCGCCTCATCCAGTCAGCCCGTAGTATTCCCCAGTGGGCATGTAATTCAATTCAGTGGAGAGAATATGAGGTCTTTGAAAAATACAAATACTTGCTCACTTCCCTGACAGCAGTCTAGGAAAGAATGTGTTCCTGTCTTCTGCAGAGTGTGGGATGCCTATGTAAGCCAGGAGCTTCTGTAGCCATTTTGGCATCATGGGGAAAAATTTAAATTTTCATTTAAAAATTAAAATGTTTTTCATTTAGGATGAAACTGGCAGAGAGAATGGAATCAGAGCACACAGAAAGCAAGAAACATTGTTCTTCATCTTTTCTAACTAAGCCACAGGACAGACCAAACCAGCCCTGAAGCCCACTCTACTACTTTTGATCTTCAAGGTACAAAAATCAATTGACCCTTTTACTATTTGAGCTATTTTGAATTGGGTTTTCTATTTCTCGACCTTCAGCAGAACTTATAGAGAGGGGATTCCTTTGCTGGGAAAGAGACAGAGCCAGTTGACCTCGGAAGGTTGTTCGTACCTCCAAACATTTCGCAGCCAGATAAACACCTGCTTCAAAGATTACTCCTAAGCAAACACGTTCTGTATTTAACTCTAAATTCAAATGTTCAAGTGGACCTTCAGGCCCTGGGACATTAGAAATGCTCCCCCCTCAAACAAGCACAGATCACATAAAGAACTGGGGTTAGGGAGAAGCGTGGCTAAGGTCCCTGATCATCCTCATTTAACAGTAACCAAACTTCCCCATGTTTGCCACTGCCATGGCAACACCCCCTTTGCAGACTCCGCCCACTGCTTTTCAGACAGTACCACCCAGATGTAAATGGAGGAGGCCCATGGTCCGCCTCTCCCGGAAAGCCCCTTCAGTGACTCCCCACATCTGTAAGTGACCTCCCTGACTCCTGGACTTCACACACCAGGCTCCACACCAGAGCCCCAAAGCAGGCTCGGAAAATGTAAGCTCTGGGATCCAAGATAACTCTTTTTAAAATAAATAAAGATAAGCAAAGACATCACGTCTGCCCACTTGGAGATTACTCCTGTCTTTGCTCTTTTATCTTCTCTGGCCGAGAGGCTGCACTGTTCTAAATCCTGAACCTGAATTTGAACTGGAGTGTACTGGTTACGTGCCCAGCAATGCCAGGTCAGAGCTCTTCCAGAGCACGGAGGGGGTGTTTTTCTTGCAGGAAAGAATTCAGGGGTTCCCATGGAAACCATGGGGTTATCACCAGGCCTAGGCCGCCCAGCCAAGGGAGGTGTTGAGATAACTTCAGTAACCTTCCCACTTCCTAAGTGCACGTTAGCAAACTGGGACTGGCGGGTTGGGGTGGAGCATCCTGAGATCACCTAGAAGTTCTCTCTGAGTTGGGGGTGCTCCTGCAGCAAGACTGGAGACAAATAAGCCACAGGCCCCTGTGGTTCCATCTGGAAGCCCCAGGGCATGAAGCCTGTTGCTAGGAGCCTTTAGGAGAGGCCAGAGTGTCCCCTGTGTAGCCTCCAGGTGTCTCAGCCCCATGCCCCCAAGGCCCCTTCATTCCCGCAAATGGGTGGAGTTAGAACATTTGCACAGAGCTCCTGACAGGCTGCTCCCGCCAGAGTCCAGGATTATTCCTCCTGATGCTGCTCTCAACCTCACCTCCATCTTCCACCATGTTCTACATCCAAAGCTGCTGGAATCCAACAGCTCGGTGTGATGCTTGGCACATTTCTAAGGTGACTTTCTAAAGGCCAGCCTTTATCTCACTGTGCACACGCCCTTGCCAGCGGTACCAGACTGAGCATTAAAGGTTACCAAGAATCTACTTTGCTTGGGTGGGTCCTCCCAAGCAAGAGGACTTACCACCTGTCCGTCTGCTTCAGTTCCCTCGCCCTCTCCTCCAGACAGTAACTCCCTAAAATGCAAAGCTGAAAGGGGTCCAAAGACAGAGGTGTGAACCTTTCAAGGTTTGCATGGTAGTCCAGACTGGCCAACTGGCCCCCTTTCTGCCTCTACCAAGTGACCCTAAAGAGTGACAGGCTCTGAACCCAGAGTCTCATGAACCTATTCAGGGACAAGGTCTTGTTCTCCTCCTGAGAATCTAGCTGTTGGGTAAAAACCAGCAGCCACTGTGCCCAGGGAGTCTCTGCTGCCAGACCAGCTCAGTGAGGCAGTCTGGGGTCTGCCAACAAACAAACATCGAGGCAGGACCAGTGGGCATCTGCCTTGGCATAGGAAGGATTTTTCCACACCTCATTGCCCAGGTGGCCCACTGTGCTGTGTCTCAGGAAGATACACAGCAGAGCAATGAGGGGGTCCCCGAGCAGAATGGATGCGGACCCCTTAGAGCGCATGAAAATTCTGGAACACTAGCCCCAAGCACTAGCTTCTACATATCTGAACTAAGGGAAGGTGGCAGGCAGGACCATCCAAAGTCACAGATAAGGATAGAATTTCTGTATGGTGGGAAAGGACTTTGTCTTTCTATTTGAAATTGTATATGCCCCAGAAATTAGCTCCAGCCACCACACTGGAGCCTGGAACTGTGGCCTCCAATCTCCTATCTTCTCCCACCACAAGAGAATCAGGGAGACAGTAAGCAATGATCCTTGTGTACGAAGATGTAGCCACCAGCATTAGAGTGGTGCTTTAGCACCCAAAGCCTTACTTGTGTATCCTACAGATTATAGAGTGATCATACATCATACTTTTTTCCTTTCCCAAGAACAGGACCAATTTATAAATATAAAACATGTGAAAGATATGGATGGAGATCTAACCCATCAGCTCTATCACTGACAAGCTGATTATAGAAGGTCTTTAGATTCCTGGCCACAAGGACTTGCCAGCACTGCTGTATATGGCCCTCTCTAGCCCTGGCCAGACCTTCTGTCGGTCGAAGCCTATCACAAATGGACACATACTCATAGGAGCCTGGCACCTGTCCCAGGTGAGAAGGGAAGAGGGGATGGGTTCTTGAGAATTAGCTCCTCCCAACTGAGACCCAGGGACCCACATGTGTGGCAGTTTGCAGTCAGAGAGCTCAACCTACCCACAAGAGGAAAGCAGGACTGGGGCCAGGGACCAGGAGGGCCCCTCAAATGCAAGTCCCACATCTGAGAACATGGGGTAGGGAAGGAGGGAACTCCCCAGATGCAAGGGTAAGCCAGGTTTGCTGCATAAGCCAACACCCCCACGCTCCACAGCGCAGCCTAGCAACTCTTCTGGCAAGAGTTGCTAATGCCCAGAGGCCAGGAGGGCCTGCCTCTCTGGTCAAATGCTGTTGTTTTGGCATCACATACAAGTAGGGCAGGGACAGAAAGGCTGTGGCCAGCCCCGACACTACTGAATTTCACAGCATTCAGATCCCAAGTCAGTACCTTGGGCTGAGCTGAGGTGCCGACCCCCAGAGGCCCTGTGTCTCTGCCTCACTGAGCGCATAAGGAGCGCTGGCAGCGTTGCCTCCGCCTAGTAAACTGCTCCTCCTCTCTTCTGGTTTCCTTGGACTGCTTTCTTGGGGGAGAGAGTTCTCCAAACACCCTCACCGGTATTCCTTAAGCCCTTGCCCTGTACTGCCACAGCATGATGCCTCCCCTTGAGAGCATTTATTTGTTGTGTGGTTTTGTGTTCACTGCTGTGACTCTCTGGTCAATTTGGTCAGCTTTAGAAGGATGGTTTTGCTGGTTTTGCCTGGTTTTGCTGCCTGTTGTGTCCCTGGAACAGTTCCTGGCACATAAAAATGCTTGAATATTTCTGGAACACTTGAATACACGGGTCATTCATAAGTGAATAGTTTTATTACTATCCCAGAGAACAAAAGTTAAAACTCATCCTTTAAGCACACCACAGCTGAAAAGAATAATACAGAGGAGTGACCCAGGACTTGGGCTCTCGGGCATTATCAGTAGCCCAATCTCAGCTTTCACCAGCTTTTCACTAGTAGTCAGATCTTAGGCAAGTTACATGAACTGACCCTGGTTTGTTTTCCTGCTTTCAGAGAATAAAGTTATGGACCACTTCAGAGAGGCACTGTGAGCATGAAGAGCATCTCACAGTGAAACACCGCCTAGCACAGAGTAAACACTCAGGCATTGGTGATTAGTGTTCTTCAAGGAGGGAAGGTTAGTGGGTGGTAAAAGTTGAGAAGGTTCCAGTACAATTTCTCTTTTTCCTCTGGGTAGACAATGACGTTATCTCCAGGTGACAGGGGACAGGACTGCAATGGCTATTGCAAAACTGGGAGCTGCAGACCAAGCTGAAGGTCCAGCTGACGCCAAAGACCTCAAATCGGGAGCAGCGCTGCCCAGCAGGAGTGAACTTCCCAGCAGCTCCCAGCAGCCAGAGAGGCAGCACAGGGTGAGGGGAGACAGGACTCATCTAGGATGGGGGCCCTGCAGGCAGGTGGTCTCAGAATCCAGATAGGGCCGAGGTAGGACATTGGCAAGAAAATGGGACCTGGGAGGTGCTGAGAATTGAGTTCATGATAAAGGTGACTGCAAGTAAGAAAATGAAAGATGACTTAATAAAGCATGTTGTGATCAGTGCCTAGCTTTTTTTGGGAAGAGATAAAATGAAGTTTTCGCCTACATAGCATCTCAGCATAAACTGTAGACAAATTAGAGTTGAAGTCTGAAGCAAGTAAGAAAAGGGGGCAGATAAGACAAGCAGTAGGTGACAATTCATGCGGCTTGGGCGTGGGGAGGCTTCATTAGTGCAGCCGCCCGCTCAGAACCCGTAAGTGAAAAGATTGCTATGACTAAAGGAAAAGTAAATCCTCAGTATCCTCAGTCTAAAAGCATGTAAGTCGATTCAGAGAGGGCAGACGGAGGGAAACATTTGCAGCATGAATAAGCAGGAAAGGCTCTGTAGCTTCAATGTACAAAGCGCCCTTTCCAATCGATAAGAGATGAAAGCACTAACAGAAAAGGAACATACGTGGCCATTCACTACACGAGAAATGCAAGTGGCTAATGCACACATGCAAATCATCAAAATATTAAAACAATCATATCTTAAATCCTGGAAGAAAGGATAGAGGGCTTAATCAACAGTGTTGAGAAAACTGGCTGAAAGTTTTTCCAAAATTAAATGAGGTATTTACCCAATACCTGAAAGGACGTAAAAATAAACACAAGTAGAATGAAAGGTTTAAATGTAAAGGCACTGATTATAAAAGGAGGCTAAGAATCTGAGGACATTACACCAAGTGCAATAAGCCAGTCACAAAAATACAAATAGCTTATGATTCCACCTTGTTATGGTTGATACATTGTGTCAACTTGGGGAGTCCAGAGGTTTGGCTGAGTGACTCAGCAGGAAGCCAGGGTGCTTACTTTGTACACATCCTGAGCCTGCAGAAGAGGAAAGTGTGGAGATTATGTGAGTGCTACACGCCCCCTGGGTGGGGGTAGCCTGGTTACAATGTAAGGGAGGGAAAGAGGCTGCTTCCCTGCCTTTCCTCCCTTTTGCTGGTTGTTTTTGCTGTGCTCTGCCGCCATGAACATTTGCCCTCTGCCATGTGCCACTCTGCCTCAGAACCAGCCAAGTACAGACTGAAACCTCCACAAATTGTAAGCTAAATAACCCTTTCCTTCCTTCATCTTGGATGTTGGGTATTTTGTCTCAGCAACGAGAAAAAAGTAACCAGGACACACCTATACGGAGTATTTACAAATAGTCAAAGTCATAGGAACAAAAAGCAGCATGGTGGCTACCAGGGCCAGGCATCCTTTCAGCTGCATGAAGCTCCACTTCTACAAAATGGAAACAGCTATGAAAATGAATGACATTGATGGTTAGACAGTGTTATCACTGTACTTAAGTAGCACTTAAATTATTAGCATGGCATTGGTAAATTTTACATTATGTGTATTTTACTACAATAAAAATAATTAGAATAAATGGAGGTAGAATAGAAAATTATCATCTCACATTCTTGATACGGAACAAATCTTTCTGGATATAACACCAAGGCCGACAATTTTTGACTACCAAGAAATTTTTAATTTCTATAAAGCAAAAACAGTGTTTAAAGCTAAAAGATGAACAGGATAACAGCTTCATAACCCAAGTCAGAAGCTAACAATACTACGTAAAGAACTGAAAATGACAACAAAATGCGCACAGTAGGAGAAGGAGGAGGAGGAGGAGGCGAGGAGAAGAAGGAGAAGGAGGAGGAGGAGGAGGAGGAGGAGGCGAGGAGAAGCAGTCAATCAATAAACAAATGAGACAAGTGAGCAGTTTACAGAAGAAGAAATGGAAACTGAGGAAAGTATTTTTGTTCACCTTTATGCATCATCAAGGAATGGGAATTTAAACATTGTCAGCTTCTACACTCAAACTGCTCAAAAGATTTTTTAAAGGCCAAATCTGGGCAAGGATGTGGGAAAATGGGAATTCTTATCCTTTGTAAGTATAAACTGAAGCCACATGGCTGGAGGGCAGGTTGTTAATGATACCAAAATCCTTAAGAGATGCGCACAGCATTTGACCAGCAATTATATATCTCGGAATTTATCCTAAGAAACTCACTCTGTGTGAATGTGTGGATTGTTTTACAGGGCTGCTCAGACTTACTTTACGGCTAACAGTTCTAAGCAACCTTAATGTCTAATAGAAGGATTGGTTAAATAATTTTTGGCAGGCCTACACAAAGGAATGCTAAACTACCATTAAAAAATAATGTAAAGGAACCTTTATTGACATGTGAAGATTCATGACGTACTTTTAAGTGGATAATGTAGATTACAAAACAATATGCATAATATATAATGTAAAGAGTGTTTACCTCTGGGAAGGCAGTTGTCTCATTTTTATTTTTGCTGTTTCTCTGTAATGGCCACACACCTTTGTACACAGGTGGGGCTTGTAATCAGAGGACACATAGTGAATGGTATTTTTAAAAAATTGCTCTTGTTTGGAGGTAAAACTTTCACAATAAGATATACCACTGTTGGATATTACAGTCCTCTCCTGTCCCTCTGCTGGTGGGTACTCATGGTGACACATTATGGGACAACATTCTGACTCAAGGGCTCTCAACCCCATCCCCAGCCTTTCTTCCTGGCTTGCTTCAGTTGCCACCACGTTACTTCTGGAAGAAGGATCTGGGTGTCAGGCACTCACCTTCTTGAGTTCCCGCCTCTCCTTCAGGTCTGCTATTTGAAGCCACTTAAGGGCACCTCCCCTGGGATGGTGATATTGTGACCAAAGGGTCCTGTCCAGGTAGGCTGCATGCCCCAGGGCCCCATTTTCTGGAGCTCCAGGCAGCAAGGCCTACCTGGGTATGTGTCCTCATATACCCAGCCCCTGCCAGAAGCAGAGAACAGGCCCTCTCCTGTTCCAGTTCCACTTTGACACTCGGGCCCCGCTGTCCCTCGTGCTCCTCTCCACGTTACGGGCTCTTCACTCCCGCCCTTAGCCTTCTCTCACTGAGTCTCACACCAGGCTCCTGAAGCCCAGTTCATCCTGTGCCCCAAATCGTGTTCTCCTTCCCCTACTGCAGCTGCTGGTCCTCATACTGGTGCAGAACTCCTTCCTCCTACTGCAGCAGAGAAGCTGGTGCCCAGCCCTAGGAAGCGTTATGACCCCCACCTCCCACTGGGACAGAGATCCCTGTGCTCTTATGTATACAGAGGATGCTGGATGCAGAGGTGAGCACGCCCCCAGGAAGTCTGCCCTACCTCACACCCCAGCAGAAAGGACAGCTGCCTCAGGCCTCCTGGGACCAGAGAAGACAGGTTTCATGTGACAGCCACATTCTCAGCCCAACCTTCACCCACCAAGCACATCCTGGTAGATTGCTCAGGTCTTGCTAGGTGAAGCCTGCTCCTCTCAGGAAGCTGGGCACTCCTCCCAGTGTCCCCAGGGCAGCCCAGTTTGCAGCAGCTCTGGCAGGCACTGAGGCATGGGACCAAAATGAAACAAGGACAGGCCACTGCTCAGGAAGCAGGCTTGTCTGCCTCCGAGGACATGCCGCAGAACATGCCCACAGACGTGGCTTACCACCTGTCCCAGCCTGTGGCACGCTGAGACCTGCAGGGAAGGGCCTGGCACTACCTGGCAGCGACGGCTTGAGGTATTTGGGGAGTCCAGGAGCCCAGGGACAAGACCAAGGGCGGGGACGTCTGCAGTCAGTGTGTAAGGGGCAGGAAATTCCTATGGCAGGATGACCTCATGGGGATGGAGCTGGGGCACACCACCCACCTGGGGCTTCACCTGAGATTTGAGGTGCCGTGTCCCAAGCCATGAAGGCCACTGCCCACGATGCCTGGGAGGCTGGCATAGGAGCATCTCTAGTTGTGGAGGCTTAAACTTTTTTCAGACTCTCTCTAGAGACTGATCCAGCAGTCAGGACGCTCTGCCAGCCAATGCCTTCCCCTCTGCCCTCCTGGTAGCCTCATACCTTTGTGGCTGGAAAACCGCACCTTTCCCTTGACCCAGAGTCTCACAGACCTGCATGACCCCATCCCCTTAGCCAGAGTTAGGATAGGGAAGGGGACAGGGTAGGCTCCCTACTGGGGGAGGAAAATAAGGGGTGTGGCCTTGCAGCAGTGAGGTGGCTTTAAAAAGCCCCAGGGTGGGGCAGGTGCCTGTAGGGTGACACTAGGAGTCTCTGGGCACATGCCAGCAACCACAGCTCACTCCCTGCCCTAGCCCCAGACTGGGCAGGCCCCTGCAGCTCTAGACTCTCTGAGACTGGGGGCTATGTTGGGATTCTCACGCCAGGGCCTGTGGCTCCAGAGAGTGTGGCTAGGTCTTGGGTGAGTGGTAACTCCCCAGTCTATGGGCCAGGCTATGTACGGGTGAGAGAGGGACCTGGAGAGGGGGTTGCCTTGGGCTGTGTCCCCTGCTCCAGGAGCTCAGGGGCACAGGTATCACCACTTCCTGTCCCCTTAGTCATCAGTAAACCCCCTTCCCACCGACGGCTGCCGCACAGCAGGATAGCAACGTCTGGGAGGACACTGTGAGTCAGACGGAATCTCTGAGCTCGGGACACTCCCAGTCCAGTGGAGAAGCAGACAAGAGACAGGTGTCATGAGCAAACCATGTGGGCCGAGGAGGTGCGGCAACAGGGTGAGCTCAGTGACAGGCCAGGGTGCGCCCCAAGAGGTCTCAGCCCTGCTCAAAGCAGAACCCTGAGTACTGGGTGGATCTGGACTTGAAGATGCACTCTGCCTGCTCTAATACTGGACAAGTCACCAGGCACTCTTGTCTGCTCAGACTTGGTATGAAGATGAAATCAATGTATCTCATGTTGGATGTCCAGCTCCAGTCCAGGTACTTAAGAAATGTTAGTGGTAATATTGCTGTGAAGGTATTAAAGAGAAGTGACCGGGGCTTGGAAGAGGACCACAGGGTAAGAAGAGTAAGCACTGGTGGTGGCGAGTCAAACTGAGGTGACAAAGCCTGTGCGCAGGAGAAGGCAAGTGAAGAGCACTGCCCCCGTGGCCCTCGTTTGTCCCAGGAAGGAAAGGGAAAATGTCTGAGGAGGAAGAGGGAGACGGAGGCTGAGTGAGTGAGGAGGGAGAGGTTCCCAGTAGCCTCTTGGAGGGTCCTGCCAGGAACCTAAGAGTTGATGGGATCTGTCAAGCACCCTGTGATTAGGCCGACAATCTAATATTCCAGTGGGCCGATCCACCGTGTTCTGGTTGGGATGAGAGCAAGGAGGCAAATGTCAGAGCTCATGTGTAATTGGAGCTGGTCAGGAGGTAGTGGAGACGATAGCAGGAAAGTGAGAATCCTGAGTGTGCTGTAGAGAGATTGCCCAGTAATTCCAGCACATAACACAGACAGAGGTCATCCTGCAAATATTCTGAGTGCATGAAGGAAGCAATACATGAGAAGAACCCATGTTCTAAACTGGCATAGAAACCACCATAGACTGATGCGAGAGACTCTGGACGTCGCCTGTTCAATCTGTTTACGGCTGAAGGACCTCAACACAATTTGACCTCAGGGCAAGGATCATGGTTGACCTAAACCATTTAGAGGAATCCTGTCCTCCCTTGTTTTGCACAGTGACAGCTAAAGGAATTCTGGATCCCACCCTTCACAGTAAAAAGACACAGCTTTGGATTTCTGCTCTCTCTCCTTTAGCCTTAGATCACTGACGTCAACACATGGCACCTGGAACCTCAGCAGCCCTGCAGCAATGCCAAGGGCACAAGCAATGGACTGAAATCCATGTGCTGAGGAAAGAGTGCATAAAACCAAGAGGCACTGGGTCTGTGGGGGCCTCCTGAATACCAGTCCTGGGATGCCTAGCTCTGGACTCTTACTTAAATGACAGATGTCATTTTGGATCAACCCTCTGGAGAGTTCATTGCTACTTCCAGCTGAACACATCCTAACAGGCACCATTGGCAGGGTTTACACCACAGTCCGTGTACAAGCTCCAGGAGTGGTGCAGGTTAGGAGGGCTGAGGGTCTGAGATTAGGGGTCTTAAGCACTTTGAAAAATGGGCTAACAGAACCTGAAAAGAACAACATGACATGCTCCAAGAGTCCCAGGATTCTCTCATGGGGACCCCCTCCCCCATTTCTCCCTGTGGTTCAGCCACAGAATTCCAGAAGCCTGTCTCCTCCCTTTGCCAAGAACCTGCCTTCATCAGCAGCAGTCCCTGGAGTCTCCATCACCCGTGGGAGGGGGCCTCCTCTCCCCCATGGAGAACAGAGGAGCAGCTCTAAGCAGCACTGAGCCCTGCAGGCCAGCAGGCTTCCCCCGCTCCTGCTGAGGGGTGGGGAGAAGCCGGGTCTCTGGGAGCAGGATTGAGCTTGTGCCTCCCAGCCAGCCTTATAAGTATCAAACACTCCTGCTGGGGTCTGCTGGATTCGCTCAAGCCTGAGTGGTTAGGGCCTTAACTGCAATTTCAAGGCAGGAGGTGAATCTGTTTTATCCTGCCATTGCTTTGAGTAATTATCCTTTGTACCTGCGAGTATATACTCAGCTCTGCACTGCTTATGTGTTCAGCCTGCTCTCCCTACCAGATTAGAAAACTTTCAAGTTGGAGGTACAACTCTACCGCATTCTCTTATTGTTTTAGTATTTGGCACAAAATTTTATATGGCACACATGCGCATGTACCTTTGGGCTCCTTTAGAAAATTAACATCTTGCTGATCGCTTTAGCCTGACTTTGCAGTAGTCGCTGACTGTGTGTGCATGTGTATATGCATGTGTGTGTGTACATGTCTCTGCATGTGTGTGTGTGTGTAATAGGAAAGTACTCTTTGATTGTTTCAACTTTGGAAAGACCTAACTCTCTGGGGAAACCTGACCAGCCCAGATGAATAATGTAGTTTCAGTAGTAGCAATCAAAATCGTAACCACAGAGTCCTCAGAGCTCTTGCCTTCTCCTGCAGCACATGAGACTGTACCTGGTTGGCCCGGGATGGCTCACCGTTGTATTACCTACACCCAGTGCAGTGTGGGGCACCCAATATGTCCTCAGTAGTAGTTAGGAACACATAGGTGTTCGTACCAAGCTTATATAGCAGTGTCAGAACTTGCGGTTAAAATTCCTTGCTTGTCCTAAAGAGTGTATTAGTGGTAGTTAACAGTGCTGTAGACAGGGCATGCCTTGACTAAGACAGATGAAGATTAATTATTTAAGTCCATATAAAGAACCACAACCAAGTCAAGCAAGGCAGGAGTTGAAAAGCATCTTAAGGATATTTAAGACAGGGTCAGTGCAGACCTAGAGGAGGGGCCATCTCAGTAAGACAAGAGAGGAAGCTGAAATGGCTATGGATCCAGGCATGAATGTAGAACCAGAAATAAAGAGAAACCAGCAGAGACAAATCCTTGAAGAAACTTCATTCTGAAGGGACAAAGGGAGCAAGATTTTTGAGGGCATTTGGCAGTTTTCTACTACTTCCCCCAACAATCAGACACCTAAAACAAAGAAGTAAACCAGCTTATCACAATATATCCAGAAAAAGCTCCCCAAGCCAGCCTCCTCCCCAGAAACTCCCATCAGTGGGAAGATCAAAACAACAGATCTTTATACTCTGTATTCAAATCCAAATGGCTTTAGAAAGAGTCCTTTCTCCCTTCTCCCAGAGGGCCAGGAAAATGCAAGTAATGAGCAGACTTACAAAATATTACACATACTCAAAGGGGACTCTAAACTGCGTTCCCCCCCACCCCACCGGCCGTGGCAGGGTGTCTCAAACCTCAGGGCTTTGGTATGTGGCTAGGAACCACCTTAAGAAAGCAGGTGTCTTGGGGCTTCCAGAGGTGCCTTAATGAACATTTCCTGGGGATTCCTGCAAAGCTTTCACTGTCTGATAAAAGCCCAAGGGAGCTTTATAGCATTTACAAACTTACTCTGCTTTCCATTTTAAAGCAGGGACTGCTCCAGGGAAGGAAACCTTTGGGAATTCATTCTCAGCTGGGCACAAGGAGGACGAGGTTGAGCCCTACTTCTCTCTGCATGGCAACATCACTGGAGACAGACACAGGAGCGTTCCCTGAGGCTCCCCGCAGCTACTGCCCCTCAGGCTCCAGGCTGAAAGGATGCTATCCCAGGACGGCAGGAGCATCTCTGGGGTCTACACACCCAGCAAGTGGGCTCCACTTCAGGCAGGGCCTGGGGCCAAGGACCCTTCCCCTTCTACCCATAAGAAGTGGACAAGGGCACACTGTGGGCCACGCAGCTCTGCTCCAGTTTCAGCACGGGTCAAGCTAGGAAGCCTTGGAGATCAGCTAAGGTGACCTGAAGGTCTGCTCCCCTCCAGCTGCTTCACTATTGTCCTTAGTTCATACTCAGGGGTTCCTGGCCTGGGGGTCAGGTGCTTCCTCAGCAGATGGGTTTGGCCGTGGAAGCACCTGTCGCGTTTCCAATTAGAAATGCATATTTTTAAATCTCAAATTGGTTAATTACTAATAGGGACAGGTACAAAAGAGACATACACTAATAAGAGGAACCGTTATTACTACTGGGGATGTGGAATTTAATAGATTTCTCATCTAAATCATAACATTCTCACCAGAGCATGCACAGTAGTGACAGATTCTCATAACCAGTCACTTTCTGCACTTTTTCCTGGAACGGCCCAGCTGGAAGTGTCTGCTGCTGTGACTTCACCCTTGTGTGGGAGATGGTGTGATAAAGGGTCTTAAAATGCAGGTAGACCTGGGATGAGTGCAAGCTCTGACACCCTCGGCAGGTGTCCCTGAAGGTCACCTTCCCCTGAGGTACAGTTACCTCATATATGCTATGATGACAGATGATGGTACGAGCTGGCAGCATGCAGTGGCTTAAATGAGATGCTGCCACTTGGACAAGCGTGGTGAGTGGGTGTGGTTTCTCTAAGCCAGAAGGGGGTTGCTGGGCCACACATGAGGCTGCCCAGCATGGTTGGGAACCAGGAAGCAGGTGGCAGGTGGCACAGAGCAAAGCAGGGCAGGACAGACGTGCTTCTGGTAGGTGAGCAGCAGGCAGTTTCTCTCATGGCTTCTGTGTGGTTTGCAAAAGGAGGGAAGAGGGAAGAGGGAAGAGGGGGAAGGGAGGAGGGAGGAGGTCGGGGCATGAGGGCAAGAGCTTTGCCTTCAGTGACTGGAGAGGCAACACCTCAATTAGAAAGGGCTGTCTGGACTGTAGAGAGGTCGGGAACTTTGGAGGAAGGCGGCCCTGTCATTTTGGAATTCATACAATGGAAGCCAGGCAGCCTGGGTGGAGTAAGGATGTTTCTGACTCAGACAGCTCTGGGCTTGTGTCCCAGCACGACCGCTTATCAGCCAAGGGTCATGGGGGGCAGGCTAAGGACAAGAACCCCGGCCCTGGAGATGGTGTTGAGCCCGCTCAGACAAAGCGCCTCTTCAGTCACATCATGGCGCCCAGGTTGCATCCAGCCAGGAATCCTTAGTGGCAGCAAAGCTGGAGCCAAACACTTTGGAGAAGACACAGACCTAGGCACAACTTCACTGAAAAGGAAATGTTTCTTGAAAGAGGAAAACTTGGAGGCGATGTTGTGAACAATCTAAGTGAGCGGAGACCTGCTCACTCCCTCCTTTCCTGAGGAACTGATAGCCCGCGCTCCACAGATGGAAGGTGGTCACATCCCTGAGGAAAAGCAGCAGCTTTCATCGCTTCCTTTCCGGTCTCCCCAGCTTGCTCCCCACCCAGCCGCCGTCCCATTGCTCCCTTGCCTCGTTCAGCGCTCCCTTCAGCCTCTGTGCACAAGGTCTACACATTCCACCACTCAGTCCCCTCCCCAGCCAGCTACTCTCTGCCCTCTGCCCTCCGTAGGGGCAGCCTCCCCGTTCAATTCCTGACACCCCTGCCGTGTTCAGGGCACAGGGAACGCTAAGGTGATGGTGTCATGGTCACCGCTCCCTTGTCTCTTAAAATCCCGTTTTCCTGGCTTCCCCAGCCCTCTCTCTTCTTCCTCCCATCCCTTCCCACCACATAGTCCCCCGTCATCGTTTAAATGGGTTCCATCCTGGCTCCTTCTCATCCCCTTCCGAGAGAGCTAAGAGCTGATGGTCCAGTCCAGCCTGGCTCTCTCCTCAGCTGTTGGTTTTTGTCCTCCCCGCCAGGGTGTGAGGTGTGTGTTGTTGTTGTTGTTGTTATTGTTGTTTTGTTGTTGCTGCTGCTGTTGTTGTTGAAACAAGGTCTTGCTATGTAGTACAGACTGGCCTGAAACTTGCTTCTGTAGCCCAGGCTGGCCTCAAACTCGGTGATCCTCCTGCCTCAGTATCTGAGTGCTGGGGTTGCAAGAGTGTGCTCTTATGCCCAGATTCTCCTCAACCATTGACCCTCATTTCCTGCTTCCAGCTAGATGTCCCAACAAGGAGACTTCTCGCTCCCCAGCCTGCAGCCTCCTTACCCACTGCCCAGGGCTTACTCCTGCTGGCCTGGCTGCCTATCTGGAAGTACTTCCTCTTAAACTGGTTCCTATTGCTCAGCCTCCCTGTGGGCTTCTGAGGAAGGCCCTCAAAATCACCCATTTGAAATGATATCTCTTAGGACCCACTTCAAACATCCTGAGTCACACATTGGGGGAGAAGGCCCTGAACTTGGAAGCTCTCAAGTGCTAATGGTGCACTCTCAAGCTGGAAAAAGAGAAGGAGAGAGAGAGAGAGAGAGGGCAAGAGAGAAGAAAAGGGAAATATTCTAGCCACATTACAAGCAAGCAAGAGTTGGCAGGGTTTAACAACTGTCTGGATATAGACTGCGAGGGAGAGAGAAGAAAGAAAAGCCCTCTGAATTCAAGGCTGGGAGAATGATCTGCCAGTGAGTAAATGATGGGCACCCTGAGCTGATTTTCATGAATTAAAGTGAATTCAGCTGTTATAGCTTCAGTTTGACATACTGAAGGGACTTGAAATGAATAAAAATGTTTGTGGTCTTCTCTGAAGTTGTTTAAATTCAAAGCTATCTTTTATTCTTATCCTTTACCTAATGCTAAGACCCTAGTTGTAAACCTCAATTAATGGACAATACAAACAATCTTGAAGCAGACAGGTCTGTGTCAATGTTGACTAGCAAAAAGGGCAAGTATCTGGAGGTAAATGAAACACAATTTTAAAAGAAGCTGCTTAATTAGATCTCAAACTTATCAGCACATCTTCTCTCAGTCTTTTCTAAAACAATTATCCTAATTTATTATTTTTTTAATTGCAAACGGAATAGTTATCCCTGAACTCTTACCTCCCATGCACCAAAAATATTTAAGACTTCTTGGAGAGTTTTAAAAAATGATTTCTGACATTGCCGGTTATTTTTAAATTGTTTTAAAATCACAGAGTGATATAGTGATAAAGTCTCCCTTCTACAGAATCAATGCCATGATCACCGAAATGGAAGATTAGAGGAAAAGTATCAGTGTCCTAATTGTTTATGCTGTACAATTACTCCATTGAAATCTAAGCCATGAAATTACATTTCAGTGTTAACATGGTCTAGCAATATAAAAAAATATAACTGAATCCAAGATTTGAAGTTCCAAAAAAAGAATTAGAGATAAATACTAACCAAACCATTAATGATTAAAGAAAACTCCATTGTGCGTAAAAAGCCAACACTGTTTTATGTTAACATTTGTATTTCAAGACTCATGCTTTTATAGATATGAAAGTATTTAAATTTGCTGTCACATTCCTTATGGCTTTAAATCAGCAAAGCCTGGGATTCTGCCATGCCCAGAACCAAATGTTACTTTCTACAGAGCTACAGGATCAGGGGAGTGTCAGGCAATTCGTCAGGAAGAACGAAAACAAGATGCCAAGAGAAGCCTTTGACTCTTTGGTCATATCAGGGACTTAATTCTTTACTGTAAGATAGAAACAGTGTTTTCTTTTTTAATGAGGCAAACATCTTTTAAAATTCATGCTTTCTTCTCAGTTTAAAGAGCACTTGCACTCCTAAATCATGATTTAACAACCAGAGAGAGACTGGATCTTTAGAACTAGCAAAAAAACACAGCACCCTCCTTTACAGATAAGAGTGCAGGGTGAGGGAAAGGTGACCCCAGGTCAGTGGCAGAACTGGGAGCACTGCCCTGGGTCCCAGCTCCCTGCCCTGCAGGAAGCCACCTTCTGGAGGCTTCTATCCCACTGAATACTGTCAAACCAATCAAAGCTCTGAAAACTAAAACAAAACAACAACAACAACAACAACAACAAAATCAAAGCTCTGATCCTAATTCATAAGGTCACCACCACCATGAACTTTAACATGCTTGGAAATGAAATATAGATGGAACACTTTATTGTGCTCAATCTAATGTTTAATTTGTTTAAAGCTGAAATAGTTACTTCACTACTGAACAACATTCATTTGGGAAAGTGCAGGTGTGTGTATGAGTGTGGACATACAACACTGTCACAACAAAGGCTGGCTCAGTTCAGGAGTGACATATGAGGGTATTTGTCTTGGTTACTTTTCTCTCCTTACTGAGACAAAATACCCAACACCCAAAATGAAGGAAGGAAAGGTTTATTTAGCTTACAGTTTGTGGAGGTTTCAGACCATATTTGGCTGGCTCAGAGGCAGAGTGGCACATGGCAGAGGGCAAACGTTCACGGCACCAGAGCACAGCAAAATCAACCAGCAAAAAAGGGAGGGATGGCGGCAAAGCAGCCTCTTTCTACCTCCCTTACATTGTAAACAGCCTACCCCCACCCAGGGGGCGTTTAGCTGTCACATAATCTCTATGCCCTCCTCTTCCACAGGCTCAGGATATATACAAAGCCAGCACCCTGGCTTCCTGCTGAGTCACTCAGGCAAACCTCTAGACTCCCCAAGTTGACAAAATGTATCAACCATAACAGTATTCTAAGTGCAGACTCCAGGGACACGAAGTCTTCAAGGAGCTCACTTCTTAGTCAATGATGTCAGAAAGCCCAACATTTGGTTAAATATGAGACAGAGCAAGAGCCCTTCCCTGCTAGCAAGTGCACACCTCTTCCCAATTTGGTGTTCAATGTCTTAACACTTCTGGTTTGACCCTGGCCGTGGAGGGAGTCTGAAATCAGCAAACGCTATAATCAGGGCTCTGGAGAGCCAACTGAGAAATACTTGTCAGTGCACCACTGTGTAGCAGGCATCAGAAAAGACATGAGTTTTGAAGGAGGGATGCCCGTTTGATGAGAAGTGGGCAGTGTGGAAACGGATGCCAGGCACATACACAGCACAGCATGTTTAAGAAACAGGTCAATGGCTGTCATGCTGGAATCAGCATGGCTGTCATGCTGGAATCATCACCCAGAGGGCTTGCCAAGTTGCAGATTGCTGGTTTGTGCTTTCATACATCTGAAATAGGGCTGAGGATTTGCTTTTCTACAAGTTCTTGGCTGGGGCTAATGCTGCAGGTTTAGGGAACCACCCTTTAGAAACCACAGAAGCAAATGACAGAACACCTCAGGCCAAGGCAAAAAAAAAAAAAAAAAAAAGTTAAATTTCCTGTAGCTCTTCACATTTCAGTGTATGTTTCTGGGGCAGCAGCAAGGGCACTGCTGGGAGATCATTACAAAAGCAGACCCTCAGCACCACCCTCAACTCTTGAGTCCAAACCCGTCTCTCTAGGTGATTTTTGTGCACATAAGCACTGCTTTGTCAACCCACTGGTTCCTAGGCCTGGCCCCTCTGTCGAAATGACCTGAGAAGTCTTTTTGGAAGTAATTCCATCCAGGTCTTGCCTCGAAAGACTTCAACATAATCAGCTTAGGACCAAGCGCAGCCTGGGCATAGTGGCAATGCGCACAGTCCCCTTCCATCATGCAGCCTGGCGAGGGCCCACAGCCATCTGTGATGTTTGGTAGGAAAAGGGGCATCAGCAGCACACTGACAGGAACTTGAAAGAGCAGCTGAGAAGCTACAGCATTGCCACTGCCTACTTAGATACAACTGTGCCTGAGCTGGACAGTCAGTGGCCCTCTCTGACGTCTCCACCGGGCTAACTGCCATCACCCCACAAGCCTGACTCTCTGTCCTCTCACACTCCAGGTGCCCTTGACCTCTTGGCCTGGCTTTTAGTCTCTCCTTCTCTCTCCTTTAATGATATATAATATTAATTAATATAAAATATTAGTTAATGCAAGAATTAGTTCTAATTATGTAATGTATATAGCTAACTATATAACTATATGTTAGTTTTATTAGTAGTATAAAAATATTTTGCATGACCATATCATTTCAGGAGGTAAAGTACTGAAATGTATATTATCTTAACATCTATAATAATCTCATCAGATTTGCCATAGCTAAATCTTGGAAACAACCCAAATGCCCATCAACTGAGGAATGGATAAAAATGATGTGGTATTTTTATACAATGAAGTACTACCCCACTATAAAAAAAAAGATAAACTCAATGCTTTTAAAGGTAAATGGATGCAACTAGAGACCACACTCATAAGTGAAATAAATCAGACCCACATGTGTAAACATCAGATTGTCTCCCTAGTGTAAGAACCTGAAAAATTAAATAAAACATAAAAATACAATAGATACTGTGAAAAGAAAATAAATTGCTTAAAGGGAAGGAACAACTGGGATGAGGGAAAGAAAGAAAGAAAGAAAGAAAGAAAGAAAGAAAGAAAGAAAGAAAGAAAGAAAGAAAGAAAGAAAGAAGGGGTGGCTGGGATAATTTTATGCTGATGTCTGTTGGTTTGTTGAAAGGAACAGTTAATGCTGAAATTTTTTTGACTGATTTTGCATGCTTATATCTGGTAATCTGAAAAACTAGTTTGAACACAACAATGTGCAATATAACAACCATTTGTGAATTCGTAGCATCTTACTTAGTGAAGCTCTGTATTGTTTCTAATGCTCATTATTTTTTTAACTCTCTTCAATGGTTTGATCAATCTTGTATTCTTACATCTGGTAATCTGAGCAACTTTGTTGAAGATAAAAATATGTAATATAACAACCACTATTAATTCGTTTTGTTTTGAAACCTTGTATCATTTTTTTTGCTTGTGTGTTGTTTTGTTTTTGTCTATATTGTTATTTTGTTACTTTTTTATTCTCTTCAAACTAAAAATAATCTCATCAGATGATATGAAAAAGAGAAAATTTAGAAGTTCTGTGTTTCTACAGGATGTGGTGGCACGTGTCTATAATCCCAACACTTATTTATGGAGGCTGAAGCAGGAGGATCGAAAGGCTGAGTCCCATGTGGGCAGTTTAGTAAGACTCTGTCTCAAAATCTTAAAAAAATTTAAGGATGGAGGATGTAGCTCAGTTATAGAGCACCCCTGGGTTTCATCCCCAGTACCAGAAGAAAACAAAAGGGCCGGTATTTCTGTTATGTAGCCCCGATCTGTCATTGCAATGATAGGTGAATTTTATGTTTAGTACTTTTCTCTTTCTAAAACAAAACAACTGAGTAAGTTGCTTTTTATTTGCCTGTGCCCCTTGATGACCATCTCCTATACCCCCTCCCCCAAAACTAGACCCTAAACAGAGTTCCAGCCCTTTCTCAGGGAACACACTACACAGCGTGTCCTCTGCACACACACTTAGCTTGTGTACAGTAGATTACGTAGGCTTCTGGGACAACTAGGCTACCCAAAGGGCTTTGTTATATAACAAAAGCCATTAGCACTGAACCTCAAAGATATTAGACTAAGTGAAAAAAGCCAGACGCTGAAGACCACCTATTGTATGATTCCATTTGTATAAAATGCCCAGAAAAGGCAAATCTATGGAGAAAGGACGTAGATATTGCGGTTACTTGTGGGTGAGGAAGAGAAATGACTGCCAACAGACCCCCAGCATTGGGGGAGGGGTCATGACAGAGATTTTCTAAAATTAGATTCTATCTATGGTGGTACAAATCTATAAATATATTCAAGGCCTTTGGATGGCACTTGTACAGCAGATGAATTCGTTGCTATGTAAATTATATATCAATAAAACTATTTACAATTAAGAACAAAAAAATTAAGCTTTAAATATTTCACTACCTTAAAATAAACTTTTTCACCCTCATGCTCCTCTAAGGATCTGTGGCAAAGAAAAATAGTTTAATGCAAACACACTCTTGTCAGTTGCTTGTGCTTTGATACTTCCGTTTGCTTAATTAAAGTGCTGTTAGACCTGGCAAGGTACGGAAAAGAGGCAAAGAGGGGAGAAGGAAAGAGGGAAGAAAACACGGTTCTAAAAGAAGCTGGTCAGGGTGGCACTTGCCTGTCATACCAGCCCCCTGGGGCTGAGGCAGGAGGTTGCAAATTCGAGCCCAGTCTGGACAATATAGCCAGACCTTGTCTCAAAACAAACTCAAAAGGCTGGGAATGTAGCTCTGTGTGAATCCCCACTACAGAGAAAAAAAAAGTTTGAAAAGAAAGCCTTTTGATGTCTGCTAAAGCAGCTGTGCGCTGGGAAGGGCCGCCCGTGTGGAGGCCGAGGAAAGGGTTAACCCAGTGGAGGAGAGGGGTTGGCAGGGCCTGGTCCCCGTACCAGTCGGTGCAGGGGAGCTGTCCCGCCTGCTGATTTATCATCCCTAATGTCATGAGGATGGGATGTTGAAATTGTGGCTAGAATGCGAAATACGAAAAACATGAAGATTATGATTTAGCGTCTGGGGAAGATCAGCATTGTCCCAGAGAGAGCCTGTAAAGGGGAAGCTTCCTTGGCACTGGCCGAAGGTTCCCTCCCCAGTCCTCCAAGAATGGGGTGTGCACGGTTTTCCTGGGTGAAAGCAGACAGAGGCAAACGGGAAATTACTGCGAGCAGAACCTGCTCTGCGCTGCAATGCGGAGAGAGCCGCGCATGCCAGAGAACCAAAGTCAACTCTAATTAGCGGGAGACCTGATGTTGAAGGATAAATAAAACAATGTAGGGTGTAAACAGCTTGGATGGGACTCAAATGACACCTGCGGGTGTCTAGACATGAGGTGCACCCTGATAATTTATAGTCTCAGAGATGCAGATGAGCAGGATAATATCCCCAAATTTTGCTCATTAGAAGAAATAATAGCTTGAATTTTCAGGAGGCGCTCAATGAGGGAACTATGAAGAGAATGATTTTAACAGTTTTCCAGGGAGGAAAATGTGAGCTAACAAAAGGAGCACAAAACTACATGAGTGAATCT
>PVLD010008862.1:0-80988 GCA_004027595.1 Dinomys branickii | reverse complement strand
GAATATCTTTTAGTGCTTTTTCCAATGCTGGTTTGGCACTCATGAAGTTCTTCAGTTGTTCTTTGTCGTGGAAATATTTTATTTCTCCATTGAATTTGAGGGATAATTTTGCAGGGTACATCAGTCTGGGTTGGAAGTTGTTTTGTCTCAGAATCTGTAGTATCTTGCTCCAAGCTCTTCTTGATTTCATGGTTTCCGTAGAGAAATCTGCTGTGATCCTGATGGGCTTTCCTTTATAGGTGATCTGTTTCATTTCTTTGGCAGCTTTTAATATTGTGTTCTTTTGCTGGATATCTGCGATCTTGACTATTATATGCCTGTGTGTGTTTTTCTTTGAGTTATGGATCATTGGGGTTCTATATGCTTCGCTTAACTGAACTTCAGTATCTTTTAGCTTGTTTGGGACATTTTCTGCTATTATTTCATCAAATATTCCTTTTATATCGTTTGTGAGATTTCCTGCTGTTTCACACACTCCTATAATTCAAATATTGTTATGTTTCGCCTCATCTTGCAGCTGTTGGATTGACTTTTCCTGTGTCTTTGATGATATGAGATTCTTCCTTTCATGCTCATAAGCAGCCATGCTGTCTTCAAGTTCTGAAATTCTATCTTCGGTTTTATTTAAACGGTTTTGCATGCTTTCAGCGTTAGTTTTCAAATCCTGGCATTCTCTTTGGACCTGTTTCATTCTTGGTAATTCATTCCTAAATTGCTCTTTTAACGTTTCCATTTGTTTCCTATTTTCTTCTAGACTTTTGTCTATTTCTTGTCTATGTGAATGGAACATTTCTTCCATCATTGTTTTCAACTCGTTTTTTGTCTGCGAAATCATTGCGGGTATGTGGCTTATTTCTGCTTTAAGCTCTTTCATGGCCTGTTGGAGTTGTTTCATTTCGGATGCAATCGTTTCATAACTTGAAGTTATGAGGCTTCCTGGTTCCCCTGTATCTTCACATTCAAAACTTGTTCTTGGTGGGGTTGAGTTTTGAGACTGTGTTTTGTTCCTCTGTTTTCCCATTTTTGGGTATCAGATTCAAACTGGAGCTATAAATTCCACAGGCAGTTCAGCAGGCAAAGGTCTGCTACAGAGGCTGCTCCAATGATTACTTCTCTTTGGGAGAATGTCCCTTAAGCTGTCTGCTGAGATTTCTGCTTCTACTCCCTACCCCAAGACCTGGCCGGGGCAAATAAACAGCTCGCCGCCCCAGGGGTCTTGCAGACAGGCCACTCCGGTGTTCCTCCCTGGGTGGAGCTCCTTCCCCCCTCACAAATCCAGTTGGGGCGCCTAGCTAGCTCTTCCCACCCGGGAGATCCCGCAGTCCTTAAAGCTGCTTTGGTGTCACTCGCTGGGCTGAGCTTCTTCCCGATTCAGGAAAAACCGGTTAGAGCGCCCACTTAACTCACCCTTTGAACGTGCAGACAGGAATGCCGTTCAGATGTATCTCCCTGGATGGAGCTTTTTCCCGACTCAGAAATCCTGCAAAAATCGCTATTGCTCCAGTTCGCGCAGCGCTGGCTGCAGGGGTGGGGTTCTGAGCGGGATCCCGGACCGCTGCCCAGATTGGCGCAGTCTGTCCCAGTAGCGAGTTCTCTGAGTTTCCTCTGCTCCGCTGCCTCCAACAAATCCTGGTTACAGCCGCCTCTGAGCCGGTCGGGTTCAGGAGCTGAAGGCGTTCTTCCCTCCGCACTCGCTCTCTCGGCTGTACGCGATTTGAACCGAGCTGCGGTCCAAGCACAGCACCGATCCCTCCGGCGCCCAGCTCTCAGGATCCGCCCACTTCTTGCCGCACGGCTTGTCAGCCGGCCCTTTAATGCTCAGGCTGCGGAGAGCAGCCCGATCAGTTGGAATTTTGCATCCACGGACCGGGCAGCCGCGTGCAACGGATCGGTCTCTGGGAGAGATTCCCTCTGCTGCTCACCTGGTCGCCATCTTCCCAGAAGTTTTCGCTATTCATATTTCTTTATCTGAGAAATGTGTATTCTTTTCAGATGCCCATTTCTGAACTGGGTCTTTGAGTTTGGGAGGGCTGAAGTTTTTAAATTCTTTATATGTTCTAGATAGAAGACCTTCATCCAAGGTACAGTCAGCTAAATATTTTTCCTAATTTATGGGTTTTCTTTTTACTCTGCTGGTGATTTCTTTAGATGTGCAAAGACTTTCCAGTAAGTTGAGATCCCAGTTATTGATTCTTTATTGATTTCCCATGTGGTTTGGTTTTTGTTCATGAGATCTCTGCCTACCCCTATGTCTTCAAGATTTTTACCTATTTTCTCTTCCAATACGTTTAGTGTTTCTGTTTTAATATTCAGATCTGTGATGCATTCTGACTTGAGTTTGGTGCATGGTGATAGCCCTGGGCTGATTTTCAGTCTTGTGCAAGTGGCAAGCCAGGTTTTCCAGCACCATTTATTGAACTTGTTTGGCCCCTTTGTCAAAGATTAGGTGGCTGAGCGTGTTTGTGGTTGTGGCTGTTCCTGTATACAGCACATTGTTGGATTTTGTTTCTTAATTCACTCTGCCAGTCTGTTTCTTTTGATTGATGAATTGAGGCCATTTACATTAATGATTATAACTGATATGTATTGGTTTATCTTTGTCATGTTATTTACATGCTGTTGGTTTCCTACTTTTTCTCTCTGTTTAATTGCTTGCTTTGCTTGAGGGTTCCTTTCTATTATTGTACTTGAAACTGTGGTTATTTTTTCCTATGTCTAGAATATTTTTTACTACTCTTTATAAGGTTGGTTTAGCACTCATGAAGTTCTTCAGTTGTTCCTCATCATGGAAATATTTTATTTCTCCATTAAATTTGAAGGATAGTTTTGCAGGATACTTCAGTCTTGGTTGGAAGCTGTTTCATCTCAGAACCTCTAATACTTCATTGCAAGCTATTCTTGACTGGATAGTTTGTGGTGAGAAATCTGCTGTGATTCTGATGGGCTTTTCTTTAAAAGTGATCTGTTTCTTTTCTCTAGTGGCTTTTAATATTCTGTTCTTTTGTTCTATGTCTGGGATCTTATTATATGTCTGGGTGTAGTTTTATTTAGGTTATAGCTTGTTGGAGTTCTGTATGCCTCACTGTACATCAGAATCTTTTCTATGCTTGCAAAATTTTCTTCTATTATTTCTGCAAATATTCTCTGTGTCATCTGTGTCTCCTCCTGCTGTTTTATTGACTCCTATTAGCTTTACATTATTTCTCTTTGCCTCATCTTGCAGCTGTTGAACTGATTTTTCCTGGTTCCTTGTTAATTTTAAGAGATCCTTTCATGATCATTAGCTGCCATGCTGTCTTTGAGATCTGAAATCCTATCTTCAACTTCATTCAAGTGATTTTGTCAGCTTTCAATGGAAGTTTTGATTTCCTGGATATCTCTTTGACTCTGTTTCATGCAATCCAGTTCATGCCTATATTTTTCATTTAATATTTCCATCAGTTTCCTATGCTCATCTATTTTTATATATGTCTTCTTTAGATGTGCTGAGCAATTCTTTTATTATTGTTATTTTTTACCTGAGAGGTTATTTCTGATCTGATTTCTTCTATGGCCTGATGGAGTTATTTCTTTACTTCCATTGTGATCATTTCGGCAATTTTAGGTGTGTGTTCACTAAATTCTCCTATGTCAATGTCTCCTGGATTTGTTGTGGGTGGGGTGGAGTTCTGAGATCGCATTTTAGTCCTTCATCTTGTCATTTTTGCTGTCAGAGGCAGAGCACCCATCCTTCCTCTTCTCTGGCAGCTCAGCAAAGTTGGCAAGTATCCCTAGTTTTCCTGGTGGTCAGATTTTCCCCTCAGTGGCTGCTGAGATGGGCTTCTCACTCTGCGTTCTTCTGGTGGTTGGCAGAGTGTACCTAGTTTTCCCAGGTCCCAGATGAAAACTGCAATGTCTGTGGATCACAGACTGCCTGATCAAGTGTCCCCATCAAACTCAGGGCACATGTATGATCCAGAAGCGGGGTGCACAGGTGGCTGATCATGGACTACTTGTTCCTGTGTCCGCAGATAGTTCAGGGTGCAGACAGAGCCCAGAAATGAAGCTCCCACTCAGCAGTTTGTGGACCACCTGATTCAGTGTCTCCAGGCAGCTTAGGGTGCATGCAGGAGCCAAATGGAGGCTGCACTGGTGGTGATCATGGACCACCTGTTTCTGTGACCTCCAGGAGGTTGGGGGTGCACAAAGCCCAGAGGCAAACCTGCAGTGTCAGCAGTTCATGGACTGCCTGATCTAATACCTCAGGCAGTGCAGGGCACATGCAGGGAGGGCCCAAACATGAACCCCAGTGTTAGTGGTTTGTGAGCCTTCTGAGCCAGTATCTCCTGGCTGTGCTGGGTGCTTGGAGGGCAGGGACACAGACTGTATGGTGGCAGGATCGTGGGGTGCCTGCTCTGTCCCTAGGAAACAGCTGAGCTCTACCTGGTTCTGTTGGTGCTTAGCTGCGAGTGGTGATGTCAGCAGATCATAAACCTCCTGATTCTGTGTCTCCAGGCAGCTTGGGGCACACAGGAGCCAGATGCAGACTGCACTGGCAGTGATTGTGGGCCACCTGTTTCTGTCCACAGCTTTTGTTTAATAAGCTGATTAAATCCATGCTTGTCATATTAGCAAATAGTTTTCTTCTCAAAAATTTCCAAAAATGAAAAAAAAATTTCCAAAAATGGCAAACATTGATTCAATCCAGGAGTAATAGGGCTGTGTGAATCAGTTCTCTTACAAGCGTGAAATGCAGAAAAAAAACAAAATCTGGTGAGTCCATTAACTTTGTTTCCTGAGTCCTCAGCTTATCACCAATGAAGATCTGCTCTTTAGTTTGATAGGTGATATTGAAATTCCCTTGCTGGTCTAGATAGATGACTGTGTAGACCACAGTGATGCCATAGACTGAATGGTGGATTTATAGCTACTTTTAATTTACATTTGTGCTCAGTGAATTTTCCCAGTGTACAACAGTGATGGCAAAATGGTTATATCTGGAAGAGTTTTTTTTCAGCCTGGGCTGAAGCCAATGTACTGACTGTCTACCATGCAATCTAAGATCCTTTGCTGACATCGCTTACTTTCCTGGTGTACTCTGTTTTGGAGTCTTTGGTCTATTCTCTTTCTGGCAAATTTTGAATAGGATCTCTCAATGATCCTTTAAGTCATGGTGACTGGAGTTTGGATCTTTGGTATCCCCTGCACAAGAAGGCCATGAATTTCTTATAGGACCAAGTCCCCTTCTCCCCAGTGACTCTCTCTGCACACCAAGTGGAGGGATAGCTATTGCTAAAACAATCAAATAAACAAAATCCTTTATTCTAGAATGATGGCTGCCTACTAGTCCTACAATTTCACTTTGAAGGGTTTTTTTTCTGGTCAGCTTTCAGGTGCTGAAACAAAGTACCTGACATATACAAGTTAAAAGAGGAAGGATTTATTTTGGTTCATAGCTTCTATAGTTGGCCAGCTCTGGGGCAGAAACATACTAGCTGGCATATTTGTAGCAAGAGAGAAATTCTTCTATACTCTTGGTGGGAACTCAGTATAGAAATCAGTGTGGAGATTTCTCAAAAAACTAAAATTAGAATTCCATATGACCCAGCTACTACCCTTCTGGGTGTCTTATCCAAAAAGGTAAAGACATCACACTAGAGTGATACTTGCATAGCATTGTTTATAGCAGCACAAATTATAACAGCTAAGTCCTGAAGACAGCCAGTAAAACCATCAACAGATGAATGGATAAAGAAAATGTGGAGTCTGTACTAATGGAATACTTGACTAAAAAGAAGGATAAATTTGAGACATTTGTAGGAAAATGAATGCATCTGAAAAATATAATGTTGAGCGAAATAAATTAATCACAGAAGCTTAAATACCTCTTATTAAAAATCTCTCATTTGAGTGAGGCAGAGTACAGTCAGAGAGAATAATAAAGGATGGATAGGGAAAATAATAAAGGAAAAATAATAAAGGAAAAATGGGGCTGGGCCTCCTGCAAATGGGAAGGGGCCCAGGAGACAGAGGGTGAGGGAAAAGAGGAAGAAGTAGGAGAATTAAGATATACCATGTATGGGAACCTAATTACCTCAGTAAACATTTTATGTCATGAACATGAGCTAAGAATTAGAATAATGAGAATGAAAATGAAGGAAAGGAATTTAGACGCAAAGGGAGGGAGGTGGGTGGGAAGGGGACTAAACAATAAAGAACTGAGATGTATTATGTACATGTACCCACTCCCCATGATGAATATAAACATCATGTACTGCAAACACGAACTAATAAAAGGAAAAAAAAAAGCAAAAGAAGGACATGGTAGATGAAAGTTGCTCAATTCATGGAATATGGAAAGCAGTGACTGGGAAAGAACCAGAAAGGAAAAGGCTTGGGATCTGCAGGGATCTGATAAATCCTAGGGTCACATCCCCTGTGACCTATCCAGACGTGCCTGACAGTATGAGCATCTCTCAAGCCAATTAAATGGACAGTTAAGATTAACCATCACAGGAGGTTACTCAGATAAACTTCTGACCAGTAAGCCCAGGTTCATCAATTTTCAAAAGGCAAAAACTAAAAAATGGTGGCAAGTGGCATCATGCTACATTAGCAAAGGAGGAGGAAAATCAGGAAGAGAAAAGAGACTGTGGTGAGGGAACTGGGAGTGTAAGGTATGTGATTGACCTGTGTTTTCAATCTGTATCACGTTAGTAAGGATGAGGACTGAGAATAATTCTCCTGATTTGGACTTTGACTCATTGGTGAGGAGACAAATAACTCCAGTGGTCCAAAGAATGAATGAAAGATAGAGTTCAGATTGTAACCCAGCAGAGCTTGACTGTGGCTGGGAAGTTAGTGGAGATGGTGAGTGTGGTAGGAGTGCTGCAGACAGGCTTCTTTCAGAACCAGAAGTGGAATTAGAACAAGACGATGCCCAGCTTACATTAATATCGTTCACGTTATTTGTTACAGTTAATGAACCAATATTCATGCATTATTATTAACTAATTCCATGTTACATTCAGATATTCTGTTTCATTTGATATCTTTTTCTTGTTAAAGGGTCTCATCCAGGATACATTTAGTCATGACCAAAAGACTAATTTGGCAGCTATCAGCGTTCCTGTGTAAGCAAACCTCAAAACCAAAGTCAGAGGAACTTCACCAATCAGAAGTTGCCAGCTAATCTCTAACTAAGAACTGGAAAGTGACTGTTCCTATTTAGTGAACAAAATATTCTCTTTGTCTTGTTTACATGAAAATCTTGTAGGTTTTACCCAGTTTACCCAGGTGTCCCATCTGCAAAGTCCAAACCAGTTAGTTGTGGTTTAGCACTGCTGGTTTCATGAAGCATTTGCTGTTTGCTGAAATATACTCTTTCAAATGTTAATGTGTCTAGGATTATTTTTAGTCTCCTCTTGGCTGTAATAGTTTCTCAGACTTTACTTCTTTTTGGTGACCTTAACAATTTTGAAGAGTGCTGGTCAGATATTTTGTAAAATGTCCCCACCTGGGTTTTCTGTTATTTTTCTCCTGATTATATTTAAGTTATGGGCTTTTAGGAGGAAGACCACAAAAGTAAAGTGTAATTTTTGTCACATTATATCAATTGACATGACTTATGATTGCTGATGTTGATGTTGGTCATGTGCCTGAGTTAGTGTTCCCCAGGCTTGTCCATTGTAAAATTAACTCTCTCCAACCCTCTTCTGTATTGTAGTTCTATGTTTGGATAGAATTCATCATGTGCAGCCTGTTTTAAAGGAATGCTTCACCTTTTCGAGGATAGAATAGCTACAGAATTGTTGGAATTCTTCTACACCAGAATTTTGTCTCATCTCCTAAGGACAAGTGAACTTTTAATTTTAAAAAAGATTCACTGACTTCATGCCTTACTTACTAAGATTAAACTCATAAGATAAATTTCATTCAGGAAGTTGGCTATTTGGTTCATACTTTTCATTATAATTTAACATGCTTACAACAGCAGAAAGTTGTGAGTAGTAAAAAGGCAGATGAATTTTGAAAGGCAGACTTTGCTCTTTCAGGAGACCTCTGACTACCCTGAGCCAGCAAAGAATGTTGGGGCAGCCCTAACAATGTGTACGCAGATGGGTAGGCAGGTTTTTCTGGCTTCCTGCCGTGGTTCTGAGGATGCCCAAAATAATATTGAAAGTGTTTATTCATGTAGTTCTTTTTCTAGTCATTAACATTTCTATTCCATAGAACAGGTAAAAAATCACGTAATGAAAACCACTTGTAACAGCAATTTGACTAACATGAAGCTGAAGTACTGAATCACATGTTTTGTCACTTTTCATTTTCTGATTTCTGCCTAGGTAGCATAGAGTAACAAATTAGGGAATTCTTGTCCTTGTAATTAGCACTAGGAATCGAACAGAAACCACAGAAAAAGACAAATTGGTTATGTTGGGCAACCATGCTCCTAAGTTCTAGCACTTACTAATCTTGTGATCTATGTATGGCAAATTGTCTAACCCCTATAAGGCTTAATTTCTCTTCCATAAGCTAAGAGAAATACCAGTAACAGAACAGAATATCTGTGGATGAAATGAAAAATACATTTTGAAACTAATTTGCAAACTCTAAAGTTGTGTTAGTTGCCCAGGCTCCTAATTCCTGAGCAGACGCTTAGCTCATGCCTATTCCTATGCCTGATGTTCTTTAAGTTAGTCAGGGACCAAGTTCCATTACATGTCGCGTATTTTGAAATCACTGCTGCTAACCACCTGTTCGCCTCAGTGTCAGCTTCCTCTTGGCTTCAGCTACTTATGGATGTTTAGAACAAGCTTTGTATCTGAGCCCTGTTACATGTGAATGATTAAGATGCCTGGTGTCTGGGGATATGAAGGTCAGAAGCCAGGTACTTCACGTGATGAATTTTGAAAGGCAGATTTTACTCTCTCAGGAGGCCTCTGGCTACCCCTGAGCCAGCAAGGAATGTTGGGGCAGCCCTAACAATGTGTACACAGATGGGTAGACAGGCTTTCTTGGCTTCCTGCTGTGATTCTGTGGATGCCCATCTGCTGGCCCGGACAGTTAAAAGTGGTGGATATAATATTTAGTAAAGGTAGTTTTGTCCCTTTCCTTGTTTTCTTTTTTTATTTGTAACTTAAAATAATGAACCCATAAGGGAAATTCTGCTCCTGAATACTTTCTTGAGTATAAGTAAATTAGGCATCAGTACAAACCTGTCAGAAATATGAATTCATATTTTTTATGGAATTTAGAAATGGCTAGTCCAAGGAATTACATGATACCATCAACATTTTTATGTTATGTTTTATTTCTGTTTTTTAAAGTCAACATTTTAGCTAAAAAGTTTAGCTTTTGATTTGTAAAATCATATCGATTGGTTGAAAGTGAGTACACAAATATTTCTATAATTCCAAATCATTTATTAATGTTAGTTTTTAAAAGGTCAGTTTTTGGGAAAAGCAATCGTACATTTTACTTAGGTATTAAAAATTAAAAGCAATACTCCTAAGGAAAACAAGAACATTTCAGCCTCTTTCTCATGGCCTATCTTTGAAGATCTGATTTCAACTTCAAGGATGTATATTGTCATTCTGGAGTAAAAATGGAAGCTTATACCATTCCAGAACCTCTTATGATTTTTCTTTTTCCAGTTATCTTTGTAGTTTGACAACTATCATGAGATAGTTTCTGGAGATAAGGTTTATAACATCATTTTATTTCATCCATATGTACTTTATAGATTTAAAGTTCTTAGCTCGAATCACAATTGTCTTATCCACATTTAACTTTGTTAAACATTTTACTTGATAATATCAAAATTGAATTTAGTTAAGGAAAAAAATACTCACAATTCAAGAAACAGTGGTGAAATGACAAAATTGGTGGTGAAGCATATTCACTCATACACAGTAACCCATTCAGTGCCTGATTACTTTAATCTGTGCAAGAGCCAAGATTTTTAAAACCAAAAAAGTTCTTAGAAATCATTTTGCAATCTGCATCTTTTTACAGTGAAGGAAACTGAGTCCTATCAAAGCTAAGGAGCTTGTGCTCAAATCCAGAGCTGCTCTGAGGGAAATGGAGTTGGTTCACATCCCATGTTCTTCCCTGTTTCTTTGAAGCCCTGGTTTAATTCCAGTGAGAGCAGTTGCCTGTAGGATCCTTGATGATAACCATAATAGCCAGCTTCATGCATTTGAATAACTTCAGGAAGTGAGCTATCAAGGTTAAAATCTGGCTGTCAAGGTGTTAGAATATTTTACCATTAGTAATAAAATGTATGACTGTATTAAGGCTTTAAATGATACTAGTAAGCTTTTGGCTGTAAGTGATAAAGTTATCCCAAACAGAACTAGGTAAGATATAAAAAGAACAATTTGATGTTGAAAATCTAAGTTACCTCAATATTTGAAGGGAGAGCTGTACCACCAAACCAAGGATAGAGTTGGCTTTGGGAAACACCCTGAGTAGATGCTGCTGCTGATTCTCTCTCTCTCTCTCTCTGTCTCTCTCCCTCTCTCTTTCCACCTCTTTGAGCTTTCACTGGGGATGTTAGGGGTGGAGTATGAAGAGGAAGTTATTCCATAAAATCAAGAGCTTTAGAGGCCAGTCAGAATTAGGTTCAACTTCCATTTTGCATATTACATAAGTCTGCTTTCTGTTGTCAGTAATATGATACCAAAGACTAATGAATTATAAAGAGAAGTTTATTTTGGTTTATATTTCTGGAGGTCCAAGGTCAAGGTACTTGCATATGGTGATGGCCTTTGTCCTAGTCACTTTCACTTCTCTTAGACACAATAAATGACACCTATAATTGAACAGGAGAAGTTCATTTTGGCTCATGGTTTCAGTCCATGGTCAGTAGGCTCCAAGGCAGAGAACAGGATGGCAGAAGGGGCCTGGTGGAGGGAAAGCTGCACAACCCATATGTTATGGTTGATACATTGGGTCAACTTGCGGAGTCTAGAGGTTTGGCTAAGTGGCTTAGCAGTTTTGCATCTTGGGGTGAAAAGGACATTCCCTTACCCTTTTAGAATGTTGTTTATTGTGTCAGTTTGAGAAGTTTAGAAGGTTGACTATGTCATTCATTGGGGAGCCAGGGTCCTTACTTTGTATTTATCCTGAGCCTGTGCAAGAGGAGGGCACGGAGATTATGTGAGTGCTTCACACCCCCTGGGTGAGGGTAGCCTGCTTACAATATAAGGGAGGGAAAGGGGCTTGCTCTTCTCTGCTGCTCCCCCACTTTTGTTCTTGCTGCTTTTGCTGTCTTCTGTCACCTTAGACTGTTGCCTGGGCCATGCCACCCTGCCTTGGAGCTCACTGATTATAGACTGAAACTTCCACAAACTGTGAGCTAAATAAACCTATCCTTCCTTAATTTTGGGTGTTGGGTATTTTGTCTCAGCAATGAGAAAAAAGTAACCAGGACACCATGGCAATCAGAAAGCAGAGAGAGGAGGGAGCCAGGGTCAACAATACACCCTGAGGTCACACCCCCGTGACCTGCGTCCAATCAAGCCTTACCTTCTAACAGCACATTCAGCTATTGAACTCACTGAGGGATGAACACAATGATGGGTACAGCAGCCTGATGACCCAATCACCTCCCACATGTAAGAGAATTTAGGGGGACATTTTAGATCTTAATGGTAACAGTCTTCTGAAAGGTTCTCAGGCAGCACAGAGCCTCGTGCGGTGACAGGGAGCGGGAGTGTGTGTGCATATGTGTCTCTTCTGACCTCTCTTTGTATTCATAAGCCATTGAGATTCAGTCATGGAGGTCCTATCCTGATGATCTTCTTTTTTTTTTTTTTTTGTGGTACTGGGGATCAAACTCAGGACCCTGCGCTTGCTAGGCAAGCGCTTATTCCACTGAGCTATATCTCCAGCCCCTGATGATCTTATCTAATTCCTTCCAAAGCCTTATCTCAAATACCATAGTGGTGTTAAGTTTCTAGCCTATTAATACTTCATAAATGACATTAAATATTAACACACAGAACCTTGGGGAATATACTGAAACCATAGCCACATCATAGCACAAAGTTGCTTTGGACATGCTGTTTAGTGTCTGAGGAGATGAAAGTCAGTTCAAATCTTAGTATGTTTTTGCTGCCATAACAGAATACTAACACATTAATGTTATCCCTTAGCTATTGTGGACTGATCTCCCAAACAAGTGTATGACAAAGGTTTAAATAAAAGAGTCAAGTGGTATGATTTTAGGGCTCCAGGAGGATCAAAACCCTCTAGCAGAACTTGAGATTCTCTGGGGGCTGACAAAGATCTTCTCTGGGTGGCCTGTATTTATTTAGTTACCAAATGAAGGGAACACTGAAGAAAGGTGGGAATCTGAGCAGGACCATTCAAGGACCTTGGAGGTCCACTCAAGGGCTTCTCCAAGTAATATATTGTGTTAATTTAGGAGAAATACGTTATCTCCAGGAAGATAAGAGTGAGATGCCTGCAGCCGTAGTTTTTATTTAGTTAATTGAGGTTGGATTCAGGCATCCTTAGCTGTACGCTTGTCTTGTTCTTTGAGGTGTCAATGGCTTCACAGGCCACTATAGGCCTCAATCAGTCAGGAGCAGTGAGTCATAGAGGTTCACTTACTATGAGTCCACTGTCCATATTCAGAAAAGTGGCCTATGCCTTGGAGAGACTCCCACGTAAAAGTGGAAAACTGATTGCTTAACTTAAATCCTGCTCCGAGGCACTTTGTAGAGGTCTCCATCAGAATACCACAGAGTCACCTATAAAGAAAAGAGATTTGTTCCTCATAATTCCAGATATTGGGAAGGCAAAGCATGGCACTAGCATCTGATGAGGAATGCTTTTGTGCTGTATCATAATATGGCAGAGGGGGTTGTGTGGCAAGAGCACCAGAATGGAAGTGGGCCTGTGTGTGGGTTGGAAGGGATGAGAGAAAGACAGCATGAAAGCATAAGGGGTGAAGTTGAGAAAGCCAGTTCCACATTCATAATAACCTGCTCTCAAAATAACTAACCCACTGCCTTGTTAACAACCTTAATCCACCTGCAGGGTGGTGCCCTATGATGTAGTCACCTCATAAAGGCCCACTTCCCAACATTGGCAACTGAATTTCAACATTAATTTTGGGGGAGGCATTCAAATAATAAATTTCTTTCAGAGTTTTATGCACTAATATACCTACCATACTTAATATAACCACCGTCCTATTGTAGCTCATCATAAACCTACTACTACACACTTAAGATATTATTTGATTATATGTCTTTCCTTCCTACTCTTCCACAAAACCCCTGGTTTAAAAGCTGACATACAAAGCCAACTGATGAACAGCATTTGTAGAATCTAAGATGCCATCAGTTGTGAGATAGACCATTAGTTCATGGTCCCTCAGATGAAAACATGAAGTCACTATGGCTCACTTATTACTTGAAATTTTTATTTTATATTTCTTGAAAAAGCTTTTACATTTATTTAGATGTGAGACAATCAAATATCACTATTGTACATACATAGTGATATTGGATTTCAACTGAGAGATGTTGGTGTGTGCATTTTCCCACACATACTCTATAGTTTATCAATACCATTGGGAAGACCAACTTTCTAAAGCAAAAAGTCTCAACTAATACTTCCAGAAATTTTTTCTGGGTTGTTTATACTCATTTGGCAAAGTTTGATGCTTGTACTCTCATGATCTCACCAGAAATTAAGTCATCAAGAAAGCTAACCAAATTCATGCATGTGCAAGCTTGTCTTGTCTTGTTAACACCTGAATAATGGACAGTGTAAGGTACAATCAATGATATAAATCCTCTTGATTTCAGAGATGCTAAAATATGAAAATATGTGCACATAAGAAGTTATGTATACATATTAGACTGCCCCCATCACTGCAGGGCCTTATTTTATCAGAAGTAAATAGATAGTCATCATAACATTATTTGAAATAGTGGAGTTTTCATAGTACAGTAAAAATATTTAAATAACCACATTTAGCCTGTATGAGTTGTACTGGAATCAATTACTTTTGCATGTGAGTACCACCAGACAATGGTAGGCTGAGCTTTCAAGCTAAAAATAACTTGCCCCAATTGAAGGGATAATTTTCCTTAGTTCTATCAGAACCACACTCAGACAAGCTGGTGCCACTGGGAGACACTTGAAACCTGTGGATTTTTCTTCCCAGGATTTCTTGCTATAGTGAAAACTCAATCAGTGGCTTAAAGAAAAGCTTAAAAAATTTTAAAAGTATAAATTTATTTTAGTTGCCAAGCTGAGGACATTCTCAACTGCACTTTGAGGGGAAAAAGGAATTTCATCAAAGTATGACGAACTTACTAACTTGTGTTTTTTTCTCAATACTTCAAAAAATTGAGACATGGGATATAGAGAATAAAATATATGAACCTTAAAGGTAAAATTAAATGGTTTGAACTCACATAACTACCACTATAACCAAGAAATAGAATATTTTAATCAGGACAAAATGTTCTCTTGAGCCCTTTCCAGTGAGCCCCTACCCACTCAACATTATTTTTTCTTTTAATTTAAACCATGTTCAATAACATATTGAAATGCTAGAAGGAGGCAAGAAAAGAAAAAGAAACAAGTGAAAATTAGTGAAAAATCTAAGAGCCTGTTCACTTCTTAATTTTAATTACTATGGTTATGCTGTTTCATATCACTAGTCTGTCTTCAAATGATTTAGTCATATCTAAATGAGGAACAATAACCTGTATAGTAACAAAATATGATGCCTTTGCCACACGTTCAGGTAGAAACACATTTCTACTCAGCCTGGGTCAGGCATCGTGGGTTTCTCACTTCAATTTGGAATATAAACACTAGGTAAATTGACCTCTTCCACCCGAGTTTCAGGAATGCCAAAACTTTATGTTGTGTATAAACTAATAACTACTTTAAAATTGATTTTCTTCTTTGTTCAGAATGGAAGCAAGTACCGTGACTGCTGTGAACAACTATTATTCAAACATGGGAAATTACTGTAAGGTGACATGTCCCCTGTTTTGTATCCTCCATTTTGTTTCCTTTGACTATCTGTACTTTCTTCATTACTGTGAATATGAGTCAAGTAAGGATATAGGCAGAAACTTGCTTATTTAACACTGATATATGCCAACATGTTCGATGGATAAGGACATAGGGTGGGAATCAAGAGTGGAGGTAATAGAAAAGTAAACTTTGACCTATTCATTTACATGCTATAACCATGCATGTATTCAATCACTCTTGATTCATCTTGCAAATATTGAATGGCTTTTATATGCCAGTCACCATGCTAAGAGATACAGCCAAAGAGGAGGCAGAAATACTCCCTCACCTCGTGAAAACCATATTCTCCTGGGATTATGGACACATAAGCCATTATAGCAAAGTCTGACATGCGAGTAAATGTAACTAGTGGGGAAATGCAGGACAGACCTTCAACCCAGGCTCAGAAGGAGGGTAGATTCCAGACAGGCAAAATAAGTAAGAGTCCCTTAGGCGAAGAGGTGGGAAATTAGCCTAAGAGAAAGAGAAGAGGTAGAACAAGACAGGTAGTAATAGGATACCCAAAGCAGGAACCCTAACTGAAGCTACAGCTCTCAGGGCAGAAATTCCTGGCAAGTCACTGACTCAGATAGCAAAGAGAGTCACACAGAACTAGCAGAATTTTATCTGAGACAATAATAATATAGCCCATCTTTTGATTCTGAGGGTTTTTAAGCACCAAGGTTGGCGGGGGTGGAAGGGAGGGAGAGAGAGGAGTGAGAGGAGAGGAGAGGAGGTGAGAGAGAAGGAGGAGGAGGAGAGAGACAGAGAGAGAAACAACACAGAGACAGGACAGGCGTAAACATGCTACAAGGGAAATTTTTGTTCTGTTTCTTGACTTGATTTTTCTGCCCACTAAGAACAGAATGAAATACAAAAGTGGAAAACAACAGAGAACTACAGAAACACTCCCACAAAGGAACTGTTGTTTTGACCCAGATTGTATTAGAAAGACCAACAAAATAGTACTTCTTTGTTCCATGGCTGGGAAATACATCAACATGATTGTGAAATTCTTGTGATGCAGGCAGGAAATCTCGTCTATTCTCATGATTGATTTCAACAGGTTGCAAATGATCCAGTGTGTAATCCTTCAAGTTCCGTCTCCTGCATTACACTACAAGTGCTAAGAGGTCTGTGCTGAAAACTAGTTTCTCAGGGACCTGCTACAATTTGGCAAATAGTAGGGTGTCAATAATGCTTGCTGAAGAATGAACGCAGAGATCTATCTTTCCAGCCTGTGTTTTTAGTATTTGGTTGTATTTTGTATTTTATTTTTTCATCATTTTTATTAGTGCATATTCTTTATATAGAATAATGGGTTTCATTTTGGCTGATCTGTACATACATACAACATGTCCTAATCATTTTCTCCACACCCCATCACCTCCTTGCCCTGTCTTCCCTCAAGTCTCCTACTTTTTTCCCTTTAGGTTTTGTTATGGTTTGTGTCTAGATGTCCCCTCAAAGCCTCACGTAGTCATGGGGTGGGCTAGTTTTTGATTGATTCATGGTCCAATGCTGGGATTACGGATGTGAGTACGTGTATATATGCCCCATTTTCTTTAACCATTCATCTGTTGATGGACATCTAGGGTGGTTTCACATCTTAGCTATTGTGAAATCTGTTGCAATAAACATGAATATGTAGGTATAACTAGTATGCTGAATGTAATTCCTATGAGTATATGCCCAGGAGAGGTATAGCTGGATCAAATGGTAGCTCTATTTTTAATTTTGGGGGGGGGACTTCCATACTGATTTCAAAGTATGGGGTTCTATTAATTTACACTGCCACCAGCAGTATAGAAGGGTTTCTTTCCGCACCTCATCTTCACCAGCAGTTATTCTTTTTCATATTCTTGATGATGATAGTCATTTGTCTGGGGTGAAATGGAATCTCTTTTTTTTTTTTTTTTTTGGCAGTACTGGGGATCGAACTCAGGACCCTGCGCTTGCTAGGCAAGTGCTTATTCCACTGAGCTATATCCCCAGCCCCTGAAATGGAATCTCAACATGGTTTTGGTTTGCATTGTCCTAAACATGTTGAACATTTAAAAATACACTTATTGGCTATTTGTACTTCTTCTGAGCAGTGTTTTTTCAGTTCCTTTGCCTTTTTATTGGTAGGGCTATTCAAGTTTTTGGTGTTAAGCTTTTTGAATTCTTTATATAGGCTAGATATTAATTCTCTCAAAATAGAGTAGCTGGCAAAGATTTTCCCCATTCTGTAAATTGTTTCTTCACTCTATTAGTTGTTTCCCTTGCTGTGTAGAGACTTTTAAATTTTATGGAGTCATTCCTTATGTTATTCGAGTCCTATTCAGGACATCCTTTCCTGTGCCTCCGGCTTTCAGTGCTTCCTCTGTGCTATATAAGTTTCAAAGTTTTATGTCTTATGCCTAGCTCTTTGATCTATTTTGAATTGATTTTTATACAGCATGACAGATAGGAGTCTAGTGTTAATATTCTACAATGAATATCCCAGTTTTTCCGATACCATTTGTTAGAGGTTGTCTTTTCTCCAAAAAGTTTGCAGTTTGCCCTCTGCAATGGAATAGTTTATCTGTGTTTTCTAGAAACTTATCCACGTCTTTTAGATTTTCCAGAATAAAAACCTGTGGATTTTAGTGATGTCTGCTGACAACCCCTTTTATATCTAACTGTACTGACCTGGGTCTTCTCTTTCTTTTGCTTAGTTTGCCTAAAAGCTTATTGACCTTGTTTATATTTTGAAAGAACCAACTCTCTGTTTCATTCATTGTGTATACTGTTCTTTCAGTTTCTCTTTTCTTTCTTTTGGTTATTTGCTTAAGAGCTTATCAGCCTTGTTTATTTTTTCAAAGAACTGCCCCTTTGTTTCACTGATTCTGTGTATTGTTCTTTCAGTCACTATCTCATTAATTTCACCTCTGATCTTTATTATTTCTTTCTTTTGTTGGGTTTGGTCTTGGCTTGTTCTTGTTTTTCTAAAACCTTGAGATGCACCATTAGGTTATTTATTTGAGCTCTATTTTTTTTTATCTAAGCAGTTATAACTATAAACTTCCCTCTGAGATGCCTTTATTGTAGTTAAAATACCTTGGCATATTTTATCTTCATTTCATATGATCCTAGAAGTTTTTAAATTTCTTTCCTATCTTCTTCAATGACCCACTGATCATTCAAAACTGAATTGTTTTGTCTCCATGTGTTTGTAGTTTTTGTAGTTTTTCTTGTTCATTGCTAGTTTCATTCCATTATAATCTGTAATAAATTATTCTTTATATTTGTTAAAGCCTGCTTTATTACTTAAAATTTTATCTATTTTGGAGAACGTTCCACAGTCTGCTGAGAAGAAAGTGTATTTTGTATTTGTTGGATAGAATGTTCTGTATATATCTGTTAAGGTTGTTTGATCTATGGTGTATTTTAATTCTGATATTTCTTCACTGATTTTTTTGGGGGGGATGAAAGACCTATGTATTGGTAAGACAGTATTGAAGTCACCAACTATTATTGTATAGGAACTTATGTGTCTCTTCGTGTCAAGTAGTATATGAGCTATTTATAAAATTGAAAAAAAATAAAATTGGGCACACCAATATTTGATGCATCTATATTTGCAACTGTTACTCCTTTGTGGGTTGTTCCCTTTACCAATATGTAGTGGACTTGATAGAGGAAAGTAGGGCATGGAAAAGCTGGCTGGGAAGATAGGGATGACCTGTTAATTATAAGAGCCTGGAAATATGCTCAGAACAGTACTCAAAGCCCTGCATATGGACTTCTGCAAGAGCTTTCAGGTATTTAATAGGATGGCTTAGACCTGATGCCAGCCTCAGACATGGGATCCCAGGACTCAAAGATCTCATGGATTTATGTAAGATTTGGGCAGTATAAAAGGACACAGAGGCTAAGAAAACCTGCTGTTGTGGCTTTCCTCATCATAGCCTACCCTGCTTTCTCCTAGGTGTTCTTTTATCTTTCTTTTTCCCCTTTGACTGTGTCAAGGCTCACTCTAGAGAGCCAGTTTCTCCCTCACTATCCTCTTTTACTTTTCTTTTTTATTTTTGTTTTAAGGACGAAAAAAAAAACAACAATAAAGACAAAAACACAACAGCACAAGAACAACAAAAACGATGCAGGATTCCAAAGCAGATGATAGGAATTAATAGTGGCTGTTATAGATTATTATCTTGAATGAAGTTGCTCAGATTACCAGATGTAAGAATGCAAGATTGGTCAAACAATTGAAGAGAATAAAAAGTAATAAAAAAATTAGAAATGATACAGAGCTTCACTAAACAAGATGGTAGGAATTCAACAATGGTCATTATATTGCATATTGTTGTCTTCAAATTAGTTGTTCAGATTACCAGATGTAAGCAAGCAAAATTGATCAAGAAAAAAATTAAGCATTAACTGTTCCTTTCAATAAACCAGTAGACATCAGCAGCACTATTATCCCAGCTTATGTGTATGTGTGTATATGTATATACATATATATTATACATATATTTCTTTCCCTCATTCTTTTTTTTCTTCTTTCCACCATCCCAGTTGTTCCTTCCCTTTGAACAATTTCTTTCCCTTTCACAATATCTATTGTACATTTTGGATTTTATTTACTTTTTCAGTTTCTTACATGAGGGAGACAATATGATATTTACATATGCGGGTCTGAGTTATTTCACTTATGAGTATAGTCTCTAGTTGCATCAATTTACCTACAAAAGCCTCGAGTTTATCTTTCTTTACAGCTCTGAGTAATACTCCATTGTATAAAATTACATTTTTAAAATCTGTTCCTCTGTTGATGGGCATTTGGGTTGTTTCCAAGATTTAGCTATGATAAATTGTGCTGCTATAAACATGTGTCCACATATATCACTGTGGTATGATGTTTTCAATTTTTCTGGAAAAATATCCAAAAGGAGAAGTAAGTGGGTTAAGTGGAATCTCTAATCCCAGTTTTGTAAGGAATCTCCACACTGATTTCCACAGTGGTTTTACCAGTCTAAACTCCCACCAGCAGTGAAAGGCTCCTTTTCCCCTATAGCCCCTCCAGTACTTGTTATTGGCTGATTTCTTGATGACGGCCATTGTTTCTGGGGTGAAATGGAACCTCAGTGTTGTTTTAATTTGCATTGCTCAAATGATCAGTGATGTTGAACATGTTATCATATATTTATTTGCCATTTGTATTCCTTCATTTGAGAAGTGAGTATTTATCTCAGATGTCCATTTTGGGATTGGGTCTTTAAATGTTGTGGGCCTGCTTTTTCCTTTTAACTCTTTATATGTTCTAGATAGAAGTCCTTTGTCTGATGAACAGGTGACTAAAATTTTTCCCAATTGATGGGTTTTCTCTTTTACTCTTTTGGTGATATCTTTTCATGTGCAAAAACTTTTCAATAAGATCCCAGTTGTTCATTCTTTGAAATATTTCTCATGCGGTTTGGTTTTTGTTCATGAACTCTCTGCCCACCCCTATGTCTTCAAAATTACTACCTATTTTCTCTTCCTGTAGATTTAGTGTTTCTGTTTTAATATTTAGATATTTGAATCATTTTGACTTTACTTTAATGCATGGTGATAGACATGGATCTAGTTTTGGTCTTTGGCCTATGGAAAGCCAGTTTTTCCAGCACCGTTTGTTAAAGAAGCTCTCTTTCTTCTATTGAACATGTTTGGCCCCTTTGCCAAAGGCAAGGTGGCTGAGTGTGTTTGTAGTTGTGTCTGCATCTTCTAATCTGTTCCACTGACCCTCAGGTCTTTTTTTTTTTTTTTTTTGCCAATACCATGCTGATTTTATCACAGCACCTTAGTTGTAGAATTTGAAGTCAGGGACTGTGATGCCTCCAGCCTTTCCTTTGTTGCCCAGGATGGCTTTTCAATTATAGATTTCTTCTGGTTCCAGATAAATTTTAGGATTGTTTTCTTTAGATGTGTGAGGTATACTGATGGTATTTTAGTTGGGATTGCATTGAATCAATACAACAATTTTGAGAGAATGGCTATTTTCACAATGTTGGTTCTTCCTATCCATGAGCAAGGAATATCTTTCTTTTTTCTGAAATCCTCTTTGATCACTTTTTTCAGAGTACTGTAATTTTCATTGCATAGTCTTTTACTTCCTTTGTTAGATTGATTTCTAAGTATTTCAGTTTTTTAGATGTTTTTGTGAAAAGTGTGGTTTCCCTAATCTGTCGCTCAGTGAGTTTGCTGTTTGTGTAAAGAATGCTATTGTTTTTTGAGTGTTGACTTTTTATCCAGCTATGCTACTGAATTTGGTCTTTAAATCTACAAGCCATTTGGTGGAGTTTTGGGGGTCTTTTATGTAGAGTATCATGTCATCTGTGAATAAGGATAATTTCACTCTTCTTTTCCTATCCTCACTCCTTTTATTTCTCTCTCTTATCTAATTGCTCTGGCTAATGTTTCCAGACTATTGAATAGGAGTGGTGACAGTGGACATCCTTGTCTTGTTCCTGATTTTAAAATGAAAGCTTTCAGTTTTCGTCCATTTAGTATGATGTTGGATGTTGGTTTATCATAGATGGCTTTTATCAGAGTGAGGTAAAGATGATGTAGTCCTATTTTCTGTAAGGTTTTTATCATGAATAAGTGTTGGAATTTATGAAAAGCTTTTTATGCATCTATGGATGTGATCATGTGTTTTTTATTTTTGGCACTATTGATTTGGTGTATTACATTAGTTGATTTGTGTATATTGAACCATCTCTGCACCCTGGAGTGAATCCCACTTGGTTGTGGTGTGCAATCCTCGTGATGATTTGCTTCACTCTGTTTGCTAGTATCTTATGGAGAATTTTTACATGTATATTAATTAGGGTATGAACCTGTAGTTCTCTTTTTTGGTTGAGTCTTTCTCTGGTTTTGGTATCAGGGTAGTACTTGCCGCCAGTAATGAGTTAGAGACAATTCCTTCCCTTTAGATTTCTTTTTTTGTCCTTTTAAGACAGGGTCTCACTGTGTAATTCAGGCTGGCCTTGAGCTCATTTTGTAGCCCAGGCTGCCCTCAAACTCACAACAACCTTCCTGCCTCAGCCTTCTGAGTCCTGGGATTACAGGCATGTACCATCACGCCCAGCTTCCCTTTCAATTTCATTAAAGAGTTTGAAAAGAATTGGTGTTAAATCTTCTCTAAATTTCCTGTAGAATCTAGCTGTGAATCCATCAGGACTTTAGCTTTTCTTCATTGGCAAGTTTTTTATTGCATTTTCAATTTCACTGGCTGATATTGAGTTATTCAGGATTTTTATAGCTTTTTCATCCAGTTTTGGTAATTCATATGTATCTAGGAATCTGTTTTCTCTGTGTTGTCCATCCTATGAGAGTAAAGATTTTCAAAGTAGGTATTGATGATATTCTTAATTTCTATGGGATCTATAGTGATTTCATCCCTTTCATTCCTTATTGCATGAATTTGAGCTTTTTCTTTCCTTTTTTTGATAAGGTTGGCTAGGGGTTTATCAATTGTCTTTATTATTTCAAAGAACCAACTCTTTGATTCATTAATTCTTTGTATTATTTTCTTAGTCTCCATTGCACTAATTTCTATTCTGATCTTTATAATTTCCTGCCCTCTTTGGGCTTTGGGCTTGCCTTGCTCTTTTTCTAGAAGCTTGAGATGCAACATGAGATTATTTGTTTGTTCTCCTTCTGTTTTCTTGATGTGGTATTAACTGCTCTAAATTTCCCTCTGAGGACTGCTTTCATTGCCTCATACAGGTCCCTATAAGTTGTATCTGTATTTCCATTTGATTGTAAATAGTATTTAATTTCTACTTAGATTTCATCTGTGACCCATTAGTTGTTCAGGAGGCTGTTATTTAATTTCCATGTGTTTATGGAGTTTTTGCAATTTGTCATTCATTTCCAATTTCATTGCACTATGGCCTGATAGTATGCATGGGATAATTTCAATTCCTTTGTATTTACTTAAGCATTTTCTATGAGCTACTATATGGTCTATTTTAGGGAATATCTCTTTTGCAGGTGACAGGAATGTGTTCTGATGTTAGGTGGAACACTCTGTAGGGTCTACTAAGTCCATTTGTTCACAAGTTTGCCTTAGTTCTGTTATTTCTTTGCTGATTTTTTGTCTAGTTGATCTATCTCTTTGTGAAAGGGATGTTAAAGTCCCCTGTTATGATTGTGCCACTGCTTACTTGATTTTTCATGTCTATTAAAATTGGTCTTGTACAGTTGAGTCCTCCTGTATTTGGTGCATAGATATTTATTATTGTTATCTCTTCCTTTTGCAGTTTTCCCCTCGCAAGTATGTAGTGACCTTCTTTATGTCTTTTGATTATTTTTGGTTTGAAGTTCACATTGTCTGCAAATACAATAGCCACCCCTGCTTTTTTCTGGGTTCCTATTGCATGGAGTATTGTTTTCCATCTTTTGACTTTCAGTCTATGAATTTTCTTTTGAGTGAAATGTGTTTCTTGTATACAGCATATTGTTGGATTTTGTTTCTTGATTCACTCTGTCAGTCTTTTTCATTTGATTGGTGAATTGAGACTGTTTACATTGATGATTTTAACTGAGGTATGCTGGTTTTTCTTTGTCATGTCATTTTCATGCTGTTGGTTCCGTACTTTTCCCTTCTGTTGAATTGCTTGCTCTGCTTAGTGGTTCCTTTCTATTGTTGTGCTTGAAATTGTAGTCATTTGTATTACTTTCTAGAATAGCTTTTAGTACTTTTCCTAGGGTTGGTTGGGCATTCATGAATTTCTTCTGTTGTTCTTGTTTCGTGGAAATATTTTATTTCTTCATTAATTGTGAAGGATAGTTTTGCAGGGTACATCAATCTAGATTGGAAGTTGTGTTTTTTCAGGACCTGAAATACTTCACTCCAAGCCTGTCTTGACTTGATAGCCTATGTTGAGAAATCTGTTATGATTTTGATGGACTTTCCCTTATAGGTGATCTGTTTGTTTTCTCTAACAACTTTTAATAGTCTGTACTTTTTCTGAAGTTCTGGAATCTTGATTACTTTATTTCTGGGTGTAGATTTCTTTTGGTTGTGGCTAATTGGAGCTGCACATACCTCACATATGTGGATGTCAGATTTTTTTTTCAAGTTTGGGAAATTTTCTGCTCTTATGTCTGCAAATAATTTATTTAATGTTATTTGCTGTTTTTCTTTGGCATCATCTTGCAGCTGTTGAATTGTTATTTCCTGGTTTCTTGTTTTTTTAAAGAGATCTTTCCTTTTGTGGTCATTAGCTGTAGTGCTGTCTTCAAGGTCTGAGAGTCTATCTTCAGGTTCACTTAAGCAGTTTTACTGGCTTTGGATAGAACTGTTAATTTCCTGGATATCTCTTGCATCTCTTTCATGCATTCTAATTTTCTCCTGTATTGTTCATTCAGGGTTTCCACCATTTTTCTGTGCTGTATTTTGTTTTAATCTGTCTTCCTTAGATATGCTCAGCAACTCTCATTATTGTTGTGATTTCATTTCTTACCTGAGTGATTATTTCTGATCTGATTTCTTCTGTGGCCTGATGGAGTTGTTTCTTTACTCCAGCTACTATCCTTTCAGAAATTTTAGGTGTGTGACTTCCAAGCTCTTCTGTGTTGATGTCTCCTAGACTTGTGTGTGGGGTAGAGGTCTGAGATTTCATTTTCCTCCTTCATTTTGTCGTTTTCAAAGATCCCGAGGCTCCTGAGGGCTTAGCTTCACACCCACAACATTATGCAGGGGTGAGGCAAGGCTCGTGAAGCTCTCTGGGGCTCAGTGTGGCTCCTGCACTGGTTAGGGCATGGTAACCAGGGCTTCTGAAGCTATCTTGGGTTCACATGATACTGGGGAGCAGGGCATAGTCACTTAGGCTCCCAGAGCTGTCCAGAGCTCAGTGTGGCTCCCCTGATGGTGTGAGGGGTCTGGAACACATTCACTGAGGCTTCTGCAGCTGTTTGGGGGCTTAGTGTGGCTCCCTTGCTGGTTGGTGGGCAGGGCACAGTGCCCTTTTATTTCTCAAGTGAACTTTGCCACTGCTTTTTGCTCATTTTCTTGGATTCTTTGTTTGAGATGAGAAGAACCTGGAATCCAAATCCAGAAGGAGAGCCAAGCAACCTCAAGCCTGGTAACAACTATCTGGTGAGCTACTTTTAAGAGGAGCTACATAATCACATTTTGATGTAGCCAGCCAGGAGAATCAAAAGTCAAGAGATCTTGTTAACAGGCTTCTTTATTTCATCTGATTAATTTAGCTTTGAAGTGTACTGTGTTAGATATGCATATGGTCCCTCTGTCTGCCGACTCAAGGATGTGGCAAAAGTCGAAGCAGAGGAAAATCTCTAATCACATTGTTGGGTGAAGAAAGCAAATACCGCTGAGTTCTGTGCTGGAAGGAGGAGCAAAGGGAACTAAGTAGCCTACTAGTTCTAGTACTTTCAGACCTACCTCCATATGAAACCATATGCAATAAGCTCAGATCCTCATCATGCAGGGTGATGCTATCAATCACTCTGTCCCTTAACATCCTGAGACTCCAGAGCTTAAACTTTTTAGGGATTTGTGACTAGCCCTGCACCTCTTCATGATAGTTTCTTGTGGCTATTTCCCACCCAGTTACTGTAACAAAGTGACCCCAGAGATGTTAAAATATGGTTGTTCTCTGACTTCTGATTTCCAGAGAAACTTGGTTTAAACAACAATGCCTTCTCAAAACGGTTCCCCAAATAGCACTCCTAAATATGTCGGTACTGCAGTTGGTTTCTTCTCCACAGCTAGTGTGCCACACAAAACACTTGCTGATTAAGCTCCATGCTGTGTTTGCAGCTTACAACGATGGGATTTTCTTGGCCTTAGGACTGCTGGTATGTTGTTATCCCTGAGTTCTAGAACCTCTTCAGGTTTACCTTGTGCTTGTAGAATCACATTCCCCTCCCCACCCCAGAAACTGAGGTTTAGCATTCCAGCCTGCTTTGTTCTTTTCCTCTACATTGTCTTCTATTTCCATATGAGTTTTAGCTTTCCTGTCAACTCTTTTGTTTTTCCAACTCTTTCTTGATTCCTAGAATTCTTTTTCTCTTTGCTGGATAGTTGTTTAGGTGTCCAAATTCTAGGTCCTGAGAGGCTGCCACTTGCCAACTTCTCTTCTGCCATCTTGAACACTGCCTCATCCCACTGTAATAGGGAATCTCTATCACAATGGCCAAACCTGGCTACCTATGTCCTCTCTGATGGCCCTCTACTCATCTGGCAGGAGTTTCATCATCCCCTTACAAGAGGGGATGGGTGTACCTCTTAGATTAGATTATGAGCTCCTGGAGGGCAATGACTGTGCCTCATTTTTTACTCATGGAATGCTTGGAACCCTACTGACTACTATATAGTAGGTGTTATTGAATTAGTTTTTTTTTAATCAAGAATTTAAACTTTACAATGAGTTTTTTTTTTAATATAACAAATATATATTGTAGTCCTAAATTCCCTGGGACTCTTAGTTATGGAGGATAGAGAGATAAACAAAGATGGTAAGCACCACCTGGAAGTTTAAATTCTGGTGGAGATAGGCAATTAGCAAGTCAGACTGCATGTGGGACATTTCATCACTCACACCTTTCAGGTCGCACCACTCCCACTTCCTTCTACCACCCCACCTCTGTACAAGTAGGTAAGAGAGCCTGGATGCTCTGCCTTTTGGTGGCAGGGGTTATTGTTCAGACCATAAAAACTCCTATGGTTTTCAGGATAACTCTGACTCTGCCTGACTCCACCCTCAGTCTCCAAGATTACCAAAGCCATTTTCTCTGCTCTTCTCTGAAAGCTTAAGCATGTGAGCAAAACACCCTTTCAGATCCTCTTGAAACGTGTCATTGTTCTGGATATCTGAACCAATTTATTAATAATGGTACACTAAGGTCTGTCCAAACTGCAATAACAAAGTAACTAGCACTGTTGCTACTGATAACAGAATTTTTTTTTTTTTTTTTTTTTATAATTCTTAAGCCTGAGAAATCCAGGATGAAAGCACTGGCAGTGTCTGATGAAAGCAGTTTCCTTCAAGGTGTGTTTTCTTACTTCTTTATAGGTGGAAGGAACATACAACTCCCTCAAGTGTTTCTTGTAAGGATACCAATCCCATTCCCAAGGGCTCCATCCTGATAAGCTAGTCATCTGCCGTAGTCCCCATCTTCATGCCATCACACTGGAAATGTGAATTTTGGGGGACACTGATATTGAGACCATAGCACAGGCAAGCACAAGACACATATGAACAAACATGGTGATTTCAGACAACAAAAAGTTACGAGAAATAAATCAGGACAATAAGATAAAGGTGAGGGATGTCTGTTAATATGTTTTCCTTTTATTTTTACAATAAATTAAAAAAATTTTAAAAAGATAAAAGTGAGGGACAATAACAGTCAAAGAATGGGGAAAGACTAAGCTCTAGAGAACTATGTGACAACTTAGCCTCTTGACTAAAACACGACTTGATTTGTTGGGGATGCTCAGCTTTCTTCCAAAGGTATTTTTCCTTTCTCCAGATTAAAAGAGAAATAATAAGAATAGTAGTAATTAATTTCTTCCTGCATTGTTAGTTCAGTACATAGCCTCCAAGATTAAAAATAGTATTGTTCAGGTTCCTTTTAAACTAAGAACTCATGAGACTGAATTCTTGCCAACAGGACCAGACTGGATCAATGTTCTTCTGATCAGATGTAGACTTGTTTAGAACTCCAGAAGCCACATAGTGTACCATGTGAGTGGTGGGATTCAAAGCAGAGCAGAGTCAAAAATTAGAAGAGCTTGAATCTGCGCACTGCCTTCCTCTAGATTTGCATATGTAAGAGGGGAAGCCACTAGTACCTTGGTAAAGCCACTGAAGTTTAAAATTCTATGTCTTTCTCATCTGAACCAATCTTAAGTCACTTTATAACTGATATTTTGTCTCTCAGTACCTTCCCCTAAGTGTATTTGCTCTAGTTAGCCCTGATTCTTCTCTTTTCTCTTACCTAATTCCTCCTTTTTTTCCTGTTCTTTGCTTAAGTGAGCATTCTGCAAAACTCAAATATCTTGAGGTATTATCTGTTCAGTAGTTTTTAAAATTAACTTTTATTAAAGAGAAAATACACAAAAGTCAAAAAATACAATGCCCATCAATCAATTTTCTACTTCAGACATTATATTATTTCTGAATAAAATTTTCAGATCTCCATTGTTTACACAGGTGCATCAATCTTTACAACTTCTAGAGCTTATGACAAATTTGTGGGGCTGGGGATTTAGCTCAGTGGCATAAGCACCTGCCTGGCAAGTGCAAGAGCCTGAGTTCGATTGCTGGTACCACAAAAAAACAAAAAACAAAAAACAAAAACCGACCAAAAACAAAACCAAAAATACCCCAAATAGACAAATTTGTAACTCACTGTTTCCTTCTCCTCAAAAACTTATCTTTTTTGGAACATATTTTGAAAGGTTCATCTTCTCATTTCCCCAGACTTTCTTCTTTCCTCTCCTCTTTCCTCTTTTCTTCTCTTTCCCATGTTACTTTTCCTCCTTTCCATTCTGAAAAGGAGATCCAAGTCTAATTTTCCCAATCGTAGTTGTTACTTTTTCCATTTTTCAACTACTGAGAATTATTCTAGTAGAGTTTAATCATTTGTAACCCCTTTATGAGGCTGGAGTAAAGGGTTTTTTAAAAATCTCATGGCTAGGCATAATGGCGCCTGTAATCCAAGTACTAAAGAGGCAGGAGTACTAGGAGGCTGGAGGTAGGAGAATCGCTGTGAGTTTGAGGCCAGCTTGGGCTACATAATGAGTTCAAGGGCAGCTTGAACTAAACTACATAGTAAGACTCTGTCTCAAAAAAAAAAGTCTTATAACCCTCAGTCCCATCTCAATTAATAAAAATTGGCTTCACTAGTAATACATAGTATGAAAATATAATTACCAAATATTCATTTACAGTGTTAACCAAAATCAATTGTTGGGTTCTGTTTTAACTACATGTACTTGAAAACCTAGTGACACTGAAGACTTGTTTTTATAATACTGATAAACAGTGATTGTCAGTGGCATTGGCCATGTGAATTATTTCTCATAAAGCAAGTTGGGAATATTTTGAAACCATTCATGTGTTAATCAAGTGAAGGGAGAGCAAACAATATTTTGAGGGAGTATAGATTATGTACTCGGTGGAGGCTGCTCTTTCTGCAAAATGGTATAATCATGGTGTTAGTATCAAATTCTCATAGACTTTACTTGCTTATATTTTGATATCATGGTGAAAAATGAATTTGTAAGCTTACAACACTACAAAAATAATTATGACTAATTAATAACACCAACGTTGTACTTTTGAAAGCCTATTGTGTTCCAGCACATTGCAAAATTATTCCTCCCGTAGAAAGGTGAGAGAAATACATGTTACTTTTAAACTCATGGCTTTCACCTACACGACACTGACATTGAACTTTTCATGACATTGAACTTCATATTGAATGATAAAGAAATGTCATGCTAGTATGTTTAGCTTTGTGAGAGAACTTGTAATGGATCCATATTGTATTTACTTGTCTAGATGAAAGACTGAAATCTTTCAAAGCATGGACTCATTGCTTTCATCTTTATATCATAAGACCTAGCTTGCAAGACCAGGCCAACAATCATTGAGTGCTCAGTAACATTTTGTAAGGTGAGTAAATACATGAAGCCTTTAGGTAGAATCAGTAGCACAGCTTCTTGGAAATGAGGTTTGTTTATGAAGTTAGCATTTTATTCCTTTTTTGTTCTTTACTTTTAGTGATTCTTGAGAGTATTTTTCTATTTCTCATATGATGACTTTCCAACTCTTACCTTACTCCAGTATTAGTATCCTAAGCTTTTTATTATGATACTAACAATCTTTCTTAATACTCCTAAAATTGTATATTCTCATTTCTATGCCAAAATGGGCTTCAACTTAAGATTTTAGATTTGAGTTGAGCATTTAAGTCTATATACTACTCATGAGAAAGACAATAGAATTATTTTCCCTCAAAAGTTAAAAGAACCATTTCCTGGGTTGGCAGTTTCAACTGGAGGTGGTTCAATTGGAGTTTTAAATGCTTCACTCTTATGGTCTTGAGGAGACATCTATTTAGAAAAACTGCATGTAAAATGATATTACTGTAGCAAATCACACACTTGTGTGTGCATGTGGGGGCAGAATAGTGATGTGGCTAGGGACAGATAATACTAACTGTAGGCATTCATTCCACATTTAAATATTTAGAATTTTCCGTAGCCTGTGAATATGAGAACATTTATTACATTAAGGTAGTCTTAGATATTTGACATGTAGCTGATATTTTCATAGTGTGAGAAATATCAAGCTGACATTATGCTGTCTCTGTAATGATTACTTCTAAATGTCAGAGTGCAGAAACTTATTCATGGAACTTCAGTGCCTTAGGATAGTGTCAATTTAAAAGACATTCACATCAACTTTTTTATTTAAACATGCTAAATGAAGCATGAAAAGCAGGTTAAGAAATCAACAGAGAAAGGAAGAGCAAAGAGGAAGCCTATTGACTAGAAAAATTAAACACAGTAATAGATTATGGAACCCTTACATCAATTTCCACGGACCCCTTACTGACAGCAGGCTTCAGTGACTGCCTCCTAATACTTCTGACAACAGTAATCATGCTATTCATACTATTTCACTCATAGCACTTATATTGAATTTAGAAAATTAGAACTAGGATAAGAACTACTCAATTATTTTGTACAGTATCTGTAATAAATAAGTCAAATAACTAAATTAATACTTTCCTACCATTTTTAATAGGACATTTGACTTTAAACCAAAATCAAATAACAGTGATATTTTCAATTAAAAATTATTTTGTTCACTAATCTCTTTAGCAGTTCATTATGAACCTACCAAACTGTTTGAACTGCTATTTTGGAAATAATTCAAAGGAGTATTTTTTTCTTTCTTTTAAAACAAATTGGCCACATTAGAGATAATTATGAGTTTAAATAAACCTCTGTCTTTCCAATTATATGCACAGCAGGCCTCCTAATTACTTGGGGTCACTCAAATCCCACGTATCCTCTGAAAAACATTTCCTCTGCAGTCTATCTTGCTGTATTTCCTCTCTGATCTCAGAAGCCAGTATCTTTTCCTTTTTCAAATCCCCCTCTGTTTTTTTAAAGAAACAACAGGAATAATGATGGTGGTGGTATGGACTGTCAGCCCTAAAATCTGACAAGTTCATTTTGACTTCTACATGTCAGTGACAGGAATCACTCTGTAGCCACCTAAGTTCTGATTTATCTCATAAAATGTTATTTTGGACACAAACAAAAATTTTGGGATCTTCTGAAGCAAGAGAGCTGCTTTTGGGGGCTGCAGAATTTTAAATTGCTACTTGAAAAATAAAAAGGCAAACCCAAAACACTGATAAAGAGAACTAATACAGAAGAAAATTGTAATCTTGTTCACTAAAATCAAAGTTGGGACAGAATGGATTGCTAATTTTGCTACCTTACTGGTATTGCTCAAATTTTGAAGTGTAGATATGTCACTGGTTAGCATGGGTCCTCATTTTAGTGATAATGGAAATTAAAAATAAAGCACTAATTTGTAGGAAAAAGCTTTAATTGAGAGTCAAAAGACAAGGAAAGGTCTCCAGCTTGGGTAGTAGTGTGACAGGCACACTCTGATAAAGAGGATCAGATTGGCCCATTTGTGGTATCAAAGAGCCAGTTTTATGGGGTGCTTGTGGCGAGCTTGAGATAGGTTAGTCACTATCTTAGTCCTGGTTTCACAGGTCAGGTTGAAGCCTTGTGATTTCAAGGGCAATATTGTTTCCGTGGGAGGAGTCTATGACCTGAAAGGTTATTCCAGTCATGTGAATCTCTGCTGGAACCCAGTGACCTTGTGTTTAGGGCAATGGAGGCTTCTGAGCCTAGGTGTTCTCAGTCGTGAAAGGTGATGAGATAGGTTAGATAGGGCTAATACATGCACCCTAACACGACTGAAGACCTGAGGAGTTGACCCAGAGTGTCGCAAAATGAAGGTCAAGCTTTGTTCTTTTAATTGACTATTGGACATTTGTAAGCCCAACTGAAGAAAACAGATTCAACAGTCCCTGACTGCCTTAGGAAAAAACACAAATCATGCTTTTGATGTGTAGCAGGTGAAGGGCCCAGGAGTTGGTTGGTCTTTGTTCCCACAGTGGTTTCCGAGTGCACTATGACTGTGGGTCAAGAAAGATTCATGGATGATGATTTCATCATTAAGTTTCAGAAGTCACTGTAGTGTAGAAGGTCTTGGAATCCAGACCTTGTCCAGAGAGCCAATGCCAGTGCAGCTTCAGGAAGCTGCGATCAGCCTAGGCTTCTTCTGGGACTCCCAAACCTTGTGGTCAGTAAGCTCCATGAAGCGGAGATTTTTGCCTGTTTTGTTCACTGTGGTATCTTCCTCGTGGGGGAGCCAAAGATTCTCGGTCTTCTGGTCTCTTTCCTGTCTTTTTTCTTCATGACTCCCAAGTTTCTGTCCCCGTCAACTACTTGCAGTCCAGTAGCCCAAGGCTGAGTATGCACAAGGATTAGGAGTAAAGCCTGGGACTAAGGTTACAGCACTAGGGACTTTGTGGGTAGGTGGCCCAGAAGGTGGGCTGGGCGGTCATCTGGGCAGGGGCCCCAGGTGAAGCGCCTTTAACCTTCCACAAGAACATGTGAAGGAAGAGGCTGAGTCGCCCTGGAACCTGGAAGCCCGAGCTGGTGGGCGGAGCTCCACCGCCCCTACCCGCCCACTGCGCGAGCGCGGGCGCCCCCTGGTGGCCGTGGGACCGCACTGCCCGCGGCGGCGGCGGCGGCGGCGGCGGCGGCGGCGGCGGCGGCGGCGGCGGCCATGGCGGAGTCTGTGTGCGAGGAGCTCTCGGCTTTGGCCGCGATTTTCTGCGGACCCCGCGAGTGGGAAGTGCTGAGCCGCTCAGGTGACGAACCCCGCGGCGGAGGGCCGAGGCGCCCTCACAGCGTCCCCAGGCCGTCGGCCTCGCTTTCCTTGCCGCGCCCCGAGAGCACACGGAGAGGCTGGGCCGACAGAGGGCGCGCGGCGGGGGTGTCGGGGACGCCGGCCGCTGACCCGCGGGGCGGCCGCGATGGGCCCCGGGCCGCACCGCGCTCCTCCCGGCCGCGTCCTCCCCGGCCCGGAAGGCTGCCCACCCAGAGTCGCTGTGCTCCCTTCCGCGGCCCATGCGGAGCCCAACCCCGGGAACCCGGCTGCCCCGCCCCCGCCCCGCGCCCCCCCCCCGCCCCGCCCCGCCCCGCCCCGGCCCGGCCCGGCGCGCCCCGCCCCGCCCTCCGGTGCGCACGGCAGGGCGGCTCTACGCCGTCGGCACTTAGGACGTGTTCGCCGGGGAGATTTTGAATCCGTGCGGTGTTCAGCCCTAAAGGATCTCAGTTACATTTCCGAGTTGACTGCTTTTCCCACAATTTACCCTAGAGCGCGGAAAGGTGGTCGTGGATTACGGGCTTTGGGGGCGCGCCAATCCTTCGGCCCTCATTTCCTGACTCCTGTTACGCGGGGCCTCTCCTGTAGGAGCAGAGTCTTCGCTGGCTCGGCCTGCAGTCCTCCCCCAGCCACCTTCCGTCTTGACTGCTTTTTTGATAATAGCTAAAACTTAACTCTGTTTCCCTCTTGGCTTTTGTAAAAAACAAAACTGCCATTTAGGAGAAGGTGCAGCAATGCAGAAAATTCTGTTTTCACTTATCTTTCCAATGTATTAAGTACATTTTGGGGGCCAGAGGATTTATCCTAACAACAGTGTATCTACTAGTCAAGTTTCTATTCCCACTATGAATTGAGAACGTTGAGAACGTGGTGCAAGGTGTGCGGGCTATGAGAAGGAAGTCTGGGAGTAAGTTAGTTTCGCCGTCTTCCTGTGTTCGCTCAGGGTGTTCCCCGCACGCCTTCATTAAGGGCTGTTACTTTCTGAGCACTCTGAGCCTATTAGAGTAATGGCGCTGCCTTCTTTCTAGTGCCTAATCCTGCCCTGTACTTTTGGAAACAGTTCCTTAAAATCCGCATGAAAGAACCCTCTCATTGTGATCTTGTGCCCCGCCCCGCCCTTGAGTGGTGTTCTCACTCTTCACCCTCTTGTTTCCCCTGCTGTGTTTGTTGGTAAATCTATCTTGACGCAGCTATCTGAAGAAATCATTACATTTTCTAAATTCTTTTATTATGGCTCAGTTGGGAATATTTGGAAAAAAAGAACCCGTGCTGCCCCTTCACACCTTAAAGGGGTGGTGGTGCTCTGGGCTGGGAGTGCCTGGAGAAGCACTAGCACTTTCTCTGGTGGATCAGAGAACGTCCAAAAAAGAAAGGGCTGAAAGGAAGAGAGCCGTTTCTTAATATTGAGAACACTGGACCCTTTATCTGCTGTTAAATTGAGCATGACTTTCAAGCCATGCCTCCTAATTAATTTAATTAAGTGTTCTGGCATCGATAAGTAATTGAATTATAAAAGAATTCAGTGTAACAACTTAGGACATTTTGTTGCTGAAAGGTTCATTGGAGAGTAGAACAGTTCAGTGATTGAAATAGGGATGTTTGATGCTCACAGATGGGGACTGAGGGTTAGGTAAGGACTTCTTTTTCAGACCCCAGTGAACGTGCAGCAGGCTGCTGGCGACCACTGCCTCTGTTACCTCGGTCTTCATGGCAGGATATTGCACTGATTCCTTCTTGGCTTCCCCCACATAAGCTCCTTGTTGCTGATGGAATCAGGAACACTGCAGAGGGCTTACAGTTCTAGTGAGAAGACAGACCAGGAGCACTCAGGCTGCTAACTCTAGGGTCAGCTATTACATAAGGCTGAAAGGTTGAAAAGGCTGAATAATATGATTTGGCTTAGTAGGATTAATTTATGCTAAGAAACTTAGGGGATTTCTCTACACTTTGTCCTGTGCCGTAGTTCTAGTAACCTCGTAGTAAGAGGCATCAGGTGTAACAGACTCTTAGGGGTACAGATTGTGAGAGGCCCCACCCTAGCTTGAGAGAAGGCTGTGGCTAGACCAAATCAGGGATGGTCTGCTCATCTCCGTGTAGTGTGTTCAGCCAGATGCCAGGCTTCATGTGGTGACTGCCATCTAAAACTTCATATACATCTTTTGCTTAGGCTGGATAAATAACTGCAAGGCTCTGGCATGTATGGACCTTTACCCTGCACCATGTTCTTTGATAGTGGTGGGGCTGCTGCATCCTGGAAACAGTTCTTAGCAAAGGAACTTGTCCAGAAAGAGCGCACTAATGAGCACTCAGAGAACATGGAGGAGACCCAGTTGGTGCGCAGAACAATCCTGAAGGGAAGTTGTGTGTGTGTGTGCTTGCGTGTGTGTACCAGTGAGGCAGGTGAAATTGGTATTGTTACATATCTTTATTTTCCTGATGGTGATAAAGATTGTATTACTTAGTGCTTGCATTTTTGGAAATTAGCTCAAATCAAGAAGTTGTAAAATGAGAGGCATATAAAACCACTATCACCTAGAATGTTTGCATAGAGTGGATTTTTTTATTTTATTGGTGATAATGTTGAGATTGAATTGGACCCTTTTGCAAAATGAATCATGACTGTCATACATTGAACCCTCTAAAGATGCTCAGATGGTTGTCAGAACTGAGCGCACCTCCATAAATCTGATTCAGCCTTGAACTCCACATTTAACAGATGAGATTGCCACTTTTACCTTCTTTTCTTTTTCATTTTTTGTCTTTCTTTTATAATCACATTTTTAAAAAATGTAAAAATCCAGCCGAAGCATAGAGCAAGCATTGGTGAGTTCATGCTGCAGTGAGAGACCTGGAAGAGGAAAGCAAACCTTATCATGTGAAGGAAGAGAAGATATTGGTAGTTTCTTTTCAGTTTTCTGCAGTTTTACTAGGAAGGTCTTTAAAAATTGACAAGCACATGAACAAAACAGCACCGAGAAAATAAGTATTGGGAACTTAGGTGGTGAGTTACACTTTTCTGTATGTGATATGTACATGATTTCTTATTGGGCTTTAAATGAATCCTTAAAGAACTCATGCTCTTAAAACTTTTGTCTTCTGTGGTTGGACAGCATTTCTCAAGCATTTGTTGTGTTTTGTGAACTAAGACATAGAAACCTTAAAAGTTCATTTTCTCCAGTCTGAATTTTTGTCATCTAGTGTGTGGTTAGGAACAAGCTTTCTTTTTATGTGTTTGTAAGGAAGGATAAGGCTTGAAACCTATTTCTTTTTTTTTAGATATGAAATGGATTTTTTTATTATAAGACAGAATGACTTATAAAAAACAAGTAGCAAATAAATATATTTGGGCAAAACCTGGGGGGCAGATCTGTATTTTTGGTAGAATCTTTAAGTGGATGAAAATACATAACTTTGGAACTTAAGAAAAGCTTAGTTTGCTAGGGCAAGCATAAGTTCTGTAAGGCACAGATGTTTATTGAAAATGATGAATTTGTGTTAACTGAGTTTTGGGGGGCAAGGGTGGACTAGAGATTAGCATTAGATGTACAGCACAGTTAATTGTCTGTTAACCACTCTGTTTCTAAGCTGTTAATAACCTTAAAGCAGTTAGGGAAACTTTGTTTTCTTTTTTATTAGAGGGAAAAAAGAAAGGAAACAAAAAAAATAGACTTACAATGCATGTGACAGGAAAAATTCTGGGGTAAAAAAGAGCCAGCGTAATTGCTTATATAAATTAAGGCGGATGAGAAATGAAAGGGGAAGATACATAATTCTAGAGTTTTAGGGAGAAAATGAGCTTTTAAAAGATGGTGCAATTTTAGCATCACATTAAATATCTGCAGAATGGAATGTTATTGGAATTTTTATTTTCATACAGAGAGAGCATCATTTCGTATAATTTTAGTGTGCAGCTACAGTGTATATGTGGGGGCAGGGATCTGACAGGAAGACCAGTTGGGAAAACTGTTCATCCTTTCCAATTCTTAAATGAACCAAAGTAGTTTTATCCTGAATGTGTATTATGAATAGAAGTTTCACACTCTAAGGTGAAAGGGTTTTCCTCCATGGCTATTCTCTTAGTTTACTAGGACCAGAAAAAAACAAAGAGAAATATGTAAGCAGGTAAGGATTTCATGGCTGGACCCTGCCCTTTTCAGTGGTTAGAACTCTGATTCTTATTTCCTTTGGGTCATAGCCCGTCCTTCAACTGCAGTGTAGCATCTCGTGTCTGTGCATGCAGTGCCTCCTTCTGTGGTAAAATCTCCCTCCACTGCTCTGTTAAAAGGACACTTGTACTTACATTTAGGGCCACCTGGGAAATTCAGAGTAATTTTGTCATCTCAGAATCCTTAATATAATCATGTTTGCAAAGGCCTTTCCCATATCAGGGGAATTCACAAGTTCTAGGGAAAGGGATATACCCATCTTTCGGTCTGTTAATCTACTTACCACTAGTACCAAGGACTTCTGAACTTGTAAGTATGAGTCCAAGCTACTAGCATAATTCTAAGAATTATACAATTGTAAGATTTAAATTTCTTGTGTACCCTCTTTGTTCTATTTTGTATCTAGGTATATCCCAGAGCCTCATATGCTAACAGTGGTCTTTTGGGAGGTGTTAGGGTTGTGAGGGTCTGGTACTCATCAGTGCACTGACAAGTTTATGGCTGGCTATTATGTTGGTAGGTGAAGCCTGGTTGGAGGAGGTAAGTCACTGAGGGCATGGCCTGGAAGCATCCATCTCCTTTCCCCCTTCTTTGCTCTCTCTTTGCTTCCTGCTGCCATGTCATGAGCTATTTTTCCACAGAGGAGGGCACCCCTCCTCTACAGTAGAGGGCACCCCTCTACTCTGCTGCCCTGCCTTGCACCCAGCTTACTATGGGCAGAAGCCTCTATAGACTGTGAGCCAATGTAAACCTCTCCTTTAACTTATGGGCGTCAGGTATTTTGTCCCAGCAATGCGAAAGTAGCTGGGACATTCTCCCTGCTTCCTGTTTGGCTGTTGTTTAAAAACAAAGTTGAGATGTTTCAGTGATGGAGAAAATGTTGATTTGGTTCAACCACAACAAATTTGGGGTCTGAAAATACGGTAACGAGTTCAATATAGCATGGGCATTGTAAGACAGGTACTAGAGAGGGGCTGTGGATGTTGACAAGATGCTGGTAGGTGGAAAGTGAAGGACTGGACAATGGGAAATCAGGAGGAAGGCCTCAAGATGGGAAACTGAAGATTTATTCAGGATAAAACATAAAAGGGGTTAGCTGAAACTGGGCATGGTGCAGGCCTGTAACCCTGGCACACTAGGAGCAAATTTGAGCCTCGCCTCAAAACAATGGAAGGAAGGAAAGAAGGAAGGAGAGAGGGAAAAAGGAGGGAAGAAGAGGAAGGAAAGAAGAAAGGAAGAGGAGGGCTGGGGGGAGGGCAGCTTAGTGATACAGGTTAGTGCAAAGGCCCTAGGTTCAATCCGGAGTACTTGAGTCGGGGGAGGCTAGTTGAAGCAGGGACTGAAGAGAGAGGAAGTTGATGGTTGAGGTTGGAGTGGTAGGCCTGCCCTGTGTATTGCATGGAGGAATTTGAGAGAGGCAGGCAGTACAAAGGATTCTATTACAGAAAGGAAAAACCTGAACTAGGGGGTGATAGTGTGAATAGAAAGGAGAGAAATTACATGGAACTTGTAGTAGGTGTTTGATAATTAAACGCTAAATATGAAACAAGGGGAGAAAAAGACAGAGCTAAAGCTGACCTTAAGATTTCAAATCTGGGCATCTAGAACAAGACAGCTATTGATAGAATCGTGCCTTTGCAGAATGCCTGTGCATTTGGTGATTTAGGAGAAGAAGACAAAGCAGTGAAGGGTTGGGCAGAAATATGGGAAAAGAACTAGAGCTATGTGTTGTCTGTGATGTAAGGGAAGAGAGACTTTTAGGAGACGGTATAATAGGTTCAGATGCTGTAGAAGCACAGGTTACAGTATAGGCCATTGACTGTGGCTATGTCAGGGTCACCAGACTGCCCACAGACTTGATGGTTTGCTTAGAAGTACAAACTGTTACACTCTGGGTTGCAGTTTGGTCTGGCAAAATAATATGGACTAAAATCAGGAAAGACAAAAGGTTCATCATGGGATGAAGTCCATGGGAAACCAGGAGCAAGCTTCCAAGTACCCTCTTCCAGTGGAGTCATATATGAAAAATGTTGCTAGCAGGAGCGCTAACTTGAACCTTGATGCCCATATATTTTATTGGAGCTCAGCCATGTAGGCATGCAACACCTCTGGGACTGACTCCAGCTACTCAGACTTCAGCCTCAAACAATAAATTTCACTGTTACATAAACTGTTTAATAAAACTGAGACCGTGTGGCCCAAGGCTGTGGACATGCAAAAAACACTCTCAGCAGGCAGAAATTAGAAGGATTCAGAGCTCATCTGTATGGAGCCAGCCATGGGTCAGTCTGAAAGACAGGCCTTTCTTGAAAATGCGGTGTTTGAGCAACCTAGGCCTGCTAAGTTATCTCTTTCCTGCACAGTAGCAATTAGGAGGTCTTTGGGGACATTTGAGAATGCAGCTTCAGAGAGAAGTGATGTTAGAAGCCACAATACAAGAAGCTATGGAGAGATTGGCTTATGGGAAAATGGGTACAGATGTTGAGAATTATATTTTACAAAGACTCAGGATGAAGGTATAGAAAGATAGGCCCGTGGCTTAATAGAATTAGGAGCTTTGGATTTTTTTTTTCTTGAAGCAAGGAAAAGATCAATATTTTGTAAGACAGAAGGAAACATTAGAGAAGGGTTGGAAAATGTGAGCATAAGGGGTAGCAATTTGAACAGTATCTTAGAGACAGTACAGTTTTGTGTGGTGGGGAGAAAAACACTGCTTTCTCTGATGAAGAGTGAAAAGGAATGAGAAATGTGGTGAAATTATGTGTATGTTGTCAAGTGGTTAGGCAGTTTCTAAGCAGTCCTTGGGTCACTATACAGTTCCACAGATTAGGCCCAAAGGAATTGAGAACAGTGTGGAGTCAGACAGGCTTGCACATTGCACAGCAGGTAGCATGGACATCATGATCCCATTGGTTCTCCTTGTCCCCTGTCCCCTGAGTGGTGGGGTGGTAGCCCAAGTGGATCTTCGTCACAGCTGGGGAGCACTAAATTTAGGAGCCTGCTAATCTTGAGATTTGTTCACCCTGATTTAAACATTTCATATATACTGTATATGTGTATCAGAATATCATATGGCATCCCATATATATCAATTAAAAATAAATCTAAACAGAAAGAAATCTTTCAATCTTACAAGGGAGTTACTAGCAGCTCTAGTCCAACTTTGTCCTGAAGAAATATGCTCTTTATCATAGCAGTCTGGAAACAAATCTGCCATCTGAGCCAGAGAGAGAAATCAAGGTTGTCTGTTGTACAAAGGTTTTGTAACAAAGCTCTCAAGGCCTTTGCTCAGAAGACCTTCAGAGGTGCCAGGCTATGGAGAATTATCTCCTAAGGCATACACATAGCTTTTATGGAGTCATATGTACATGTATTTATATATTTCTAAATAAAGATATTTTTAGGTATAGAAGATGTGTCCTATATGAAACACTGGATTGAGTTAGTGTGACATGATCCATATCTTAACCATTGATTTCCCTAAGAGACCAGTACCTGGGCCTTGGCAGGCACTCAGTGACTATTTGTTCAACAGTGAATGATTGAAAAGAATGATTGTTGAATGATGAATGAATGAAGATGTTTAGAAGTTACCACTTCTTCCTGTTGAGAAAATGTGGACCCCCCCGCAGTGAAAACTGGAGAGTTTATTCAGCCTAGTGTTCATGTGTTATTTGAGGTCCATTGATAATACCCATTTCACAGCAAAATGTATTAATTAATCTGACAAATAAGGAGTCTACTTTAACAACAAAATACATTTTTAAAAAGATAATGAAAATGGTTTTAAGAAATGTGATAGATGTTAGAGAAGTGTACCTTGTTGGGTTTGAAAAATCTTTACATAGTACACATTTTACTTATGTAATACAAATTTAAATTATAAATAATGTTCTTTAGAATGATTGCTGCCTGCGTTTCTGGGTAATGGCCTAAAATAGTAACTCCTTGCAGCTGGTGCTGATATTTTTTACAGAAAAGCTGTGTAACTGATGTGCTTGGTCCTGTATGAATCAGTATCTGGAACAACGGAGTCAGATGACTGGGAAGCAATTTTAATATCCCGTTGGGCCCTTTATAGCGGGGATCATTCAGGGTTCAGTTGTTGAGGCTGTTAGGCAGCAATTCCAGTATGAAAATGAGAAGGATTTGACTGTTTGCCTTATAAAGAGGAACAAAATAAGGGTATATGGGCACAGAAGCATGTAGAGAGGCAAGTTCACCCAGTTCTGTTCTCTGTTCTGATCTGTGTGCTTCTGCCTGCTGCAGAATGAATCAGCCTGACATTTTATCAACTTCTTGAAAAGTGGGGTGAAGTGGTGTGGAACACATCAGAGGGGTGAAGCTGAGCAAATCTGAAGGAGAGCAGAATATTTCATCTCATATCCTGTGCATCCCCTCCTTCTGGAGCCAGAAGAGGTTGAACTGATGTCCTCTCAACTTTAGTTCACCTTGCCACTTCACGTTAGACTGATAGTAACACGTTTAAAGTAAGGAAAGAGCAAGCCCAGGCAGTTACAGTGTCACACAGAGTCACCTGTTTCTCTACCACACTGCAGCCCCAGATTCCAGTGTGACCTACCGCACAGTGACCTTCAGGATTTAGTATATAACTTTGTACTTACTGATTTTACATGTATATGTGGTAGTGTTTCTTTGAAATGTCATAGGAGTTATGAATGAGTTCCAGTTTAACAACGAAGTGTGGCTAGAAAAAAAATTATATAACGAAAATCATTTTTGGTGACTTAATAAAAATAGGTGATAGTAAGTATAATTGCCAGCTAAGTCCTGAGTGCTGTTTCCTCCTATCATACACATAAATCGAGTGGCTTTCTTAGTATTGTGTGGCTTTTCGTATAATGCAGTTTTCTCATGAGAAATAAGATGACGTTTGAAAGAAAATTTCTAACTTATTAGTATTCCACTCAAATTGAATTATGTGCAGATAATGATTATTTTTGGATGCCTTCCAGAGAAAGACGGGACCGTGTTCAGAATTCACACAAAAGCTGAAGGCCTTATGGATGTGGATGTACCCTTAGAGTTGATGTTCCATTTACCAGTCAATTACCCTTCGTGTTTGCCTGGTATCTCAGTTAACTCAGAACATTTGACCCGAGGCCAGTGTGTGACTGTGAAAGAGAAGTTACTTAAGCAAGCAGAGACGCTCTTGCCGGAGCCCATGGTTCACGACCTGGTTCTTTGGATCCAGCAGAATCTCAGGCATGTTCTCAACCAACCAGAAACTGGAAGTGGCAGTGAGAAGTGTACTTTTTCAGTAAGCGCGACTGTGGATGATGGATTGTGGATAACTCTTTTGCATTTAGATCACATGAGAGCAAGGACAAAATACATCAAAACTGTGGAGAAGTGGGCTTCAGATTTAAGGCTGACAGGAAGACTGATGTTCCTGCGTAAAGTAATACTGATTTTACTACAAGGAGACAGAAACAGCATCAAGGTGCCATATTAAATGTTCATTGTGAATCTGGTTATTTTGTGCTTAAAAGAGTGTGTCTTTAAGTGTGTTTATGACAATAGGATTGATTAATCATTAAGATGTTTCGGCTTTCCCAATTACCATGTTAATGGATTTTCATTTTCTTTTTCAAGAATGCCTAATTCCTAATCACAACTACAAACTTGCAAAGCTCAAGGATAGGTATATTTTAAAAATCATACCACTTAATGAAAGTGACAGGTTATTAAAAAGAAAAAACCAGTTTTTTGAAAAAATGTGTTAGTTTTTGTAATTACCCATGAAGCTCAACTTTATAAATGGGCACTAAATGCTTGTGCGTGTTCATATTTCTTTCCATAATTAGGCACAGCACAGTGTGTATTTGTAGATTGTCTCCAAAATTTGTAACTTACTGATAGTTAAAAATACATTCTGACACTTTTAATTTTGTACCTGTAGTACCTGGAAAGAGAGGCTTGTCCCTTATAACCACGATTTAGTGTCAGGAGGAGTAGAATCTTTAGAACTGTCGGCCTGTCACCTCCTACCTAGCTTCTGCTTTCCACCTGACTTGTCTCAGCAGCTGCCTTCAGAACCGTCGTCTGCTTTAGATTTCTCACATACTTATTCTGAACGCTTCTAACCTGTTTTATGAGACACCAGACAAGGAACACTGCTTAGTATATTTTAAATCTTAAAAGGATTACAAATCACTGAAGTTTTATAATTGCTGATATGTTTTATCAGGAGTCATTACAATAGAATTTATTTAAAACAGATTTAGTGTGAACAATCTGTAATCTTAAAGACTTATAGAATAATGACCTGGTTTTTTCAAGTTCTTATTTCAAAGCTCCTTTGGCTTTTGGTTAACCAGATTCATGCTGGGCTAAGTAGATAGATAAAATAATAATTCAAATTAAATATATATTCTGGTTTGGGCCCTGACCAAGGAACTATAGTTTAGGGCAATTGGTAGTCTATCTATAAACTTTGATTTGAGTAAAATACTAGCTGAGAAAAATGAGACAAATTAAACTTTTCCTCATATTTACCTTAAAGGCTCAGATTTTTCTTTAAGCCAGGTCAGGCATATTAGGATAAATACAGCTGTTTTGTAAGTGTTGTTACTCATACTGAATCATCAATTAACAAGCACTTTCACATACTACCAGAGCTCTGCTAATGTTGAGAAATGATACATTTCTAAGAATCTTTTAAAGCTGTCTTTAAAATGTCATTTGATATGAATTTCCCCATTAAATTTTTGTAAGATTGTTTACTAGGATGGAGAAAGTGCGCATAAGTTTACAGATGCCACCAACCTGGAAAGGTGAGTGCTGTGTGCCTGATAACTCCTTTAGTTGCTCAGTTAGTAGTGGCAGTAGCACATTAAGCTCATAAGTGGGCTACAGTATTACCTATCAGGTGTTCCTGTAAGTGCTCTGCATGTATTATTTCATTCACTCATCACAGCTTCTCCTGGAGTAAGGTCCTGTTATGAGTACTATTTACAGAGGAGGGTAACTCAGGCACAAAGCATTTAAATAACCAGCCCAGAATCAGAGATAGTCGATAGGCCAGTCCAGATTTAAACATGATAGTCTGACTATATTGCTCTTCATCCCTATATTTACCAGCACATTATTCTGTCATGCATGTAAAACCACTGTATAACTCTCTTACTGTATGGTTCAGAAGGAGAGTACTCTTAGCATGAAAATAAGCCTGAAAGTTTATGACTCTTAAAACAGACTTATAAATTCAGAGTAAGATATGTACTTAATGTACTGATTTATCATTTAGGAATACCTGGTTCTTCAGAAAACCTCCAAAGTAGATCTGGACTCAAATCGAAAGAAATGCAAAGAGAAAATGATTAGTGTACTGTTTGAGACAAAAGTACAGACGGAACACAAAAGGTATAATTTAGTACTATTGCAGATAGAAAAGCAACTGAATCGATAATTATACTCTGACAAATCTAGGCATATTCATGAGTTTCTCTTGTATAATGCAGGTTTCTGGCGTTTGAAGTCAAAGAGTATTCAACATTGGATGAGTTACAAATGGAATTTGAAACTGCAGGACTTAAGAAGCTTTTCTCCGAATTTGTACTTGGGCTGGTAAAATGAAATTAGTGACAAGAATCTTTTGGTAAATCAGCAGTGTGTTTTGTTGTTGTTTTTGCATTGGACTTGGAAATGACTAATCAAAATAGTCAGAGCGATTTTAAAGTTTCCCTGTATCAAAATCACTGTAATTTCAGGGACAAAAGCCAACTCTGTTTTATGGAATATTAAACATGAAAAGAACCCATGTATTCTGTTGTTTGCCAGGAAAGACTAGGTTCAGTGTGGAACATTATTGGAACATAGATAAAAAAAGATGTTGCTAAATGAACCCTTGTTTTTGTGTAGACAGTTTGTTTGGAATGATGCAATTTTCTGGCTAATTTTTTTGTAATTAAATGATTTTTTAAAAAAGAAATTTGTTTTCATATTTACTGTTTTCTATGTTTACATTTTTAGCATTTAATCATAATTTGTCCCCATTCAGTTTATTATGTCTAATGTTTGAAGTTGATTGTTAAGAAAAATATAACACTGATTTCTTTGTGGAATTACGTAAATCTCTGTTTAAACCAAACCAAAGAAGTTCTATAGAAACTGATTTATAATTGTTTTGTTTTGGCTTCCATGTATTTGGTAGCTAAAGGACTAGAAAATCCATTTAAATTGAAATTTTTATTTGAAAAATGTAACTTCTGGTTTTATAAGCGGAGAAAAGTTCGCACAAAATGAACTTGTTGGAAAGAAGAAATTATGTAGAGATGCTATTTTTCACTATGAAATCTTTTAGATCATGATAAAATATGAGCTGAGCAGAGATGAATTAACAAAATAAAAGCTTATATTAAAACCTATAACAAAAAACATGAAGCTGTCTGGCATGGTGACGCATGCCTATAATCCCAGCATTCAGGAGGCTGAGGCAGGAGAATCACTGTGTGTTCAAGGCTAGTCTGAGCTACATAGTGAGAGCCTGTCTCAACAAAACAGAACAGAACAAAACAAAACAAAACAAAACAAAACACATGAGGCCATTTGTGACTGAGAAAGGATATTTTTGTGCATGAGGCCACCTGGGCTTCTGAAATCAGAGGTTGAGTCATGAAGAAAGGCCAGGTGGATCCCTCTCACTGAAGCCTGTGAAGTACACTGACGTCAGTATAAAATTATAACATGGGAAAAGAGTGAGGAAAACATCATGGCGTGCTGAGCAGTATTTCTTGACAGTGCTATTCTGTGACCATGATGGTTCAGTCTGATCATCATATTTTCAGGCACCCTAGTTATTAAATTATGACTGTCATTTTATGGAGTTCTGTTAATGAGGGGAGATTTTTAGTTCACTTCATCTCCTTCTGGGGTGTTGGTGATCTTTTTCCTGAAGAACTAGCAAATGTAGTTAGATTGGTATATGAGAGAGTGTACATGGCAGGGTGAAGGTGCCCTAATTAAATGCATAAGTGAAGAAATAGACTTGCAAGTTTTAGGCCAGTTATTATTATCCTTTTATTTGATTTACCATGATTTTAGGGCAAATTAAAATAAATATAATAGGACGAGAATATTGACTATATTTCACAGGAAATCTTAATAATGTTGAACATTATCACTATCCATACTGTAACAGTAGTAGTAGGAGGAGGTTAGGTTTGAGTTTTATTACAACAGAATGTCTAGTCCTTTATTTGACATTGACTCTGTCAATATGTGTTTCTGCTCTGTGCATTATGACGCTCAAACTTGTCAGGTTTAACTCTACCTTGGCAAAAGAGTTTGGTGTAAGTAGAATACTAATAATGAGTTTTTATTATATATAATTACATGATTATATTTCTGCTAAAATTAGGTAATGAGGTAAAAAGTATTGGCTATTACTTTCTTTGATGTTTGTATCTCAGTCTTTCACAAATCGGAATGGAAAACCAAACCTTGACAAGGTTGGCGGTTTGTATAAATTTAATTTGAGCTTTAGGCAGAATAAAAATGTAAAATTATATACCAAAAAGCCATGAGAGTCTCCTGGTGCTTCTTTAGTTTTAGTAGTAGAGAAAAAGCATCTTAATTGTTTCCATTTGTATTTTTGCCTCAAACTCTGCCGCTGCCCACTCTGTGTATGGTGATTATAGAAACATAGCTAGGGCTTAGCTTCCATCAGAGCCAGACCAGTTTCTTACTGAAGAAAATGGAGAACAAAATACAAAACTCATCCTCTTAAACATATCAAGGTCACGAGGGTAGTGAGAAACTGGGCTTCATCTGGAAGGGGAGAGGGGAGAGGAATCTCTGGAGAAGTAAACTCAGCACTTTGGGATATTTTCCCCTAGGCTGCATGAGCCACCTGAAAGACTTAGAGGTAGGGCTGTTAATTTTTGTCAACTTGAACTCTTAGGGAGTAGCAATTTGAGGCATGGAGGAAAGTAGAAGTGGGAGATGGGAGGCTGAGACTGCAGAAGGACTGCGTTGTAGGAGTAAGGGTAACCTATAAATGAACCAGATGTCCTTGATTATAGCAAAGCTTTGAAGATTTTGGGTAGATGCAGAAAAATTTTGAATCTTGAACTAGAATTATGCAGATCCATGATTCTAAATCTGAAATCCCTCAAATCTTTGGAGGAAGATCCTATCATCGTAGGCCTCACATTATCTGTGAATTGTTTTAAAATTCAGTGTCTTAACAGCCAAAAGCAACTGGGTATGTGAAGAAACAAGGTACCGAGTAAGAAATAACAGAAACACTAAACAAAAGAAATAGACTTGCAGACTCCAGATGCTGACACTACCAGGCGGATCATGAAAGCTGTGCTTAATGTGCTCAAGGAGATGAAACCCAAGCTTGCAATTGGAATTGGAAACTTTAAATGTGGCGTGGCATATTTTAACAAAACCTAATGATGAAACATATGCAATGCAAGAATTCAAGGGATAGATAGGTAAGGTTCTAGTCAGGAAATCAGAAACCATTCTAGGTGCTTCAGAGTAGATTAAAACAAGCACTGGTTACATGGCAGGAAGGCTGAAAGAACGAAGTGGGGGCTAGAGGAGAGGAGAAGGAGGAGGCTGGTATGCTGAGTTCACAGACTGCACCCTCCCCCTTTCATTGCTGGAGAGGGTGCGCTTGATTCTCCATCTGCTCTGGACTGGAGCTAAGCTCTGATAGGTTCTGTCTCTGGTCTGCTGAAGTTTGGAATGACTCCACTCCAGTTGTCACTACGGCAACTGCCAACAGCTACCACAGTGCTGAAATCTGGGCTTGCTTTTGATTGCCCAAAGTGTCTCTGGTTGACAAACTTAACAGGAATTGAGCTGGCAGATAAGTGTGCCTGGGAAATGTAGTTTTGAGGAACCTAACTTCAGGAAAACAGCAGGCTGTAGGAGGGTGGGGATGTGTGTGTGAAGCGGGCAGAAGGGGCTGAGCAGCTTCAGCAAGAAACCAACACCCCCCTTCATTTTGGCTCTTAAGCACCTACACCTACCTGCTGTACATAATTAAGTTCCTACACAACAGTAACAGTATTATGCAAATTTATGTTTCATACAAAACAAAGTTTCACATTTTAGGGGAGAAACAAAGTTTTGCCAATTATCATTACCCTCATTAATGTTAATTCTTTTGGTTTCTTCATAATCCTTTTTAGATATTCTGTAACCTGAAGAGTAAACTATAAAATTCACTACTGCCAGCACTACTTGAATAATATGAGACAAGAGGATGAAAAATTAGTTACTGTGTACAAAGGTATACAGAATAAGCAATAAAGCAAATTTACATAATTTGATAATTGTTTTTATAACTGTAGGTCTGGAAGCTGTAGTTGGTATTTATAACTTCTTCCTTTATTTGCTTTTTCTTTGTTCTGGCTAACATGTCAGCACTCAGGGTTTTTCACATAATGAGTATTGTACATTCTGAAACAGTCTGAGTCCACAGCAGTTGTGTCGCTTTACCTTTACTATAAGACGAGAGTTTTAAGAGGCAACCCGGAGGGTTCCTGAGGTAGTCTTTGTTGACTACGGTTATGCAGCGGCAATCCAGTATCCCTGTAACTGTCTGCAAGGGACCCCCAAAATTTGCAGGGGTTACTCCTAGAGCACCCATAAAAAACTGAATTTCAGATACGATCAGGAAAATGTCTGTAAATGCCTATTTTTATAGTTTAAATACTATACTTGCTATGTCTCTGCAGTTATGTAATTAATAAAATACTGTATGCAGTACTATAATAATTGAATAAAAATACAATGCAATAGTTCAATCTTTTGGAGTATCTTCTGGCACATAGGTTCTTTGCTAGAAGCCTTAGAAGGTGCAGTGCATTTGGTGGCATCCTAGGGATCTTAGAGCTTTAAGAACACTTGAAGTAGCCAAATGCAGTACAGTGATCTGTTATGGTGTGGGAATGCTGATGTATTTGATGGGTTACAGGGCAGCAGCCAATCAGCAGCCAAGACAGCTGAATAACGCTCTCGGGTTGGCTACTTGCAAAGCTCCCCCCACCAAAAAAAAAATTGCAGAGGATATTTGCAGTTTCCACAAAATTGCAGGAGTTTCTGTGGATAGTTATTACACTGTAAAGAAAAATCTGTCAATGGCTGAGGCCACAAACTCTGGACCACAACTTCACGGGGGGTGTACTGTAGGCCAATCACCCCAGTCAGTACAGGAAGCTATTTGTGGTTAGTGTCATAGGAATCCAAGGTATGTAGGCCTCCAGCTCATCAGCTAATACATTGGAACCATTTATGTGCCCCAAGAAACATGCTGTCCATGTGAATCAAAAGCTCAAAGTCAACATAGCTCAAGATTTGGGTGTTGAGAATAAAATTCTGTGATAGAGCAAGTATAATACTGAGAGGAATGAGTCCTATTTTATCCCTTATTTCTAGACCCATCTGTTCTGGCAGTTGGAGAAATAATCTCATGTTGACAACTGGCTCAAAGTGTATGCTACATCTCACATGATGGCCCCTCAGTCTCTGAATGACTTGTCTCCCACTTGTCCTACTGAGTCTTGGTAGGCCATTATATTATTTTTCAACCAGACAGTTCTGGGTGGTTTGGTACCTGGGAAGACCTATGAATTTTGTATTCACAGTCCCATTGCTACATTGCTTTTGTTGTGAAATGAGTTTCTTATTTAGAAGTATTATATTGTAAGGGATATAGCGTCCTAGGAAGAAACTCAGATTCATGTCCTCAGAAGAAGTGTATGTTTTAGTAAGGGTAAGTTGCTGGTGCTTCCATTACAGAAGGAAGCCAGTGTAGTTAACTAGCCCCCAGGTAGCTGTTATGTCCCAGGAAGTGCTCCATTGGTAGCTCAGTCTGTGTCTTTAGCTGGTTAGGTACTCAACAGTGGCAGCTGAAAGTTCAAATTAGTGATTGAAATTTTGTGTCATGGAGTGCCTGTGTAACCTCCGTCCGTGATATCGTATTTACTTTTTTTTAATTTTAAAGAGAATTAAAAAATACCAAAATAACAACAATATAGACAAAAGTAAAACAAAGCAAAAACAATAAAAATGATACAGGGTTTTAAAACAAAATGATAGGAATGAACAGTGGTTGTTATATTACATATTATCTTCAGTGAAGTTGCTCAGATTACTAGATGTATGAAGGCAAGATTTATTAAACCAGTAAAGAAAATAAAAATGATAAAAAACATTAGAAATGAGTACAGAGTTTCACTAAACAAGGTGATAGAAATTCAAAAGTGATTGTTATATTGCATATTGTTGTCCTCAAATTAGTTGTTCAGATTACCAGATATATGCATGCAAAATTGGTAAAAAAAATTAAGCATTAAATGTCCCTCTCAATAATCCATTAGGCATCAGCAGTACCATTATTTCAGCTCTCCATGCTTCCTTTTTTTCTCCTTTCCCTCATCCCAGTTGTTTCTTCTTTTGAGCAATTTCTTTCCCTTTCACATTTGGGGTTTTATTTACTCTTTCAGGTTCTTATACTAGGGAGACAACACAATCTTTACACATGTGGGTCTGATTTATTTCATTTATGAGTATGGTCTCTAGTTGCATCTATTTACCTATAAAAGCCTCAGGTTTATCTTTTTTATAGCTGAGTAATACTCCATTGTATAAAAATGCCACATATTTTTTTATCCATTCCTCAGTTGACAGATATTTGGGTTGTTTCTAAGACTTAGCTATGACAAATTGCACTACTAAAAACATGAGTGCACATGTATCATTTGTTACTGGTTGATTTCTTAATGATGGCCATTGTTTCTGGGGTGAGGTGTAATCTTGGTTTTTTTGTTTGTTTGTTTGTTTTTGTCGTTTTGAGACAGGGTCTCGCTGTGCAGTTCAGGCTGGCCTTGAGCTCACTTTGTAGCCCAGACTAGTCTCGAACTCACAACGATCCTCCTGCCTCAGCCTCCGAGTGCTGGGATTACAGGTGTGCACCACCACGCCCGGCTTTGGTGTTGTTTTAATTTGTATTTCTCAAAGAACCAATGATGTTGAACATTTTTTCATACATTTATTTGCCATTAGTATTTCTTCATCTGAGAAGTGTGTATTAATCTCAGAAGCCCATTTTTGGATTGGGTCTTAGAATTTCAGGGGCCAGATTTTTAAAATTCTTTATATGTTCTAGATAGAAATCCTTTGTCTGAGTGACAGCTAAAATACTTTTGCATTTTGTGGGTTTTCTTTTTACTCTGTTGGTGATTTCTTCTTGGTGATTCAACTTTTCAATATGATGAGATCGCAGTTGATTCTTTGAAGTATTTCTCCTATAGTTTGGCTTTTTGTTCATGAACTCTCTGCCCACCCCTATGTCTTCAAAATTTCTGCCTAGTTTCTCTTCCAGTAGATTTAGTGTTCCTTTCTTAATATTTAGATCTTTGATCCATTTCAGCCTTAGTTTAGTGCATGGTAATAAGCATGGGTCTAGTTTTAGTCTTCAGCATGTGGAGAGCCAATTTTTCCAGCACCATTTGTTAAAGAGGTTATCTTTCTTCTAGTGAACATATTTGGCCCCTTTGTCCAAGACAGGGTGGATGAGTGTGTTGTAGTTGTGTCTGCATCTTCCACTCTGTTCCACTGATCTTTAGGTCTGTTTTTTCCTGGTACCATGCTGATTTTATCACAGTAGCTTTGTAGTACACTTTCAAGTCAGGGATGGTGATGCCTTCTGCCTTTCCTATGTTGCCTAGGGTTGCTTTTGTTGTTCTAGGCCTCTTCTGGTTCCAGATGTATTTTAGGAATGTTTTCTCTAGATCTGTGAGGTATACTAATAGTATTTTAATTGGGTTTGCATTGAATCTATACAAAAATTTTGGGAGTATGGCCATTTTTATAATGTTGGTTCTTCCTATCCATGAGCAAGGAATATTTTTTTTTCTGAAATCCTCTTTGATCACTTTTTTCAGAGTACTGTAATTTTCACTGTATAGATCTTTTGCTTCCTTTGTTAGATTGATTCCTAATTATTTCAGTTTTTTAGATGTTATTGTGAAAGGTGTGTTTTCCCTAATCTCTTGCTCAGTGAGTTTGTTGTTTTTGTAAGGAATGGTACTGATTTTTGAGTGTTGATTTTTGTTCCAGCTATGCTACTGAATTTGGTCTTTAAATCTTATATAGCTGTTTGGTGGAGTTTTGGGGGTCTTCTATGTAGAGTATTATGTGATCTGCAAATAACGATAATTTCACTTTTCCCTTTCCTATCTTTATTCCTTGTATTTCTCTCTATTGTCTAATTGCTCTGACTAATATTTCCAAACTTTATTGAATGGGAGTGATGACATTGGACATCCTTGTCTTATTCCTGATTTTAAAATGAAAGCTTTCAGTTTTTGTCCATTTAGTATAATATTGGCTATCAGTTTGTCATAGAAGGCTTTTCTCAGAGTGAGATAAATACCATCTATTCCTATTTTCTATAGGGTTTTTATCATGAATGAGCCATTTTTTTTCCTGCATCTATGGAAGTGTTCATGTGATTTTTGTTTTTAGCAGTATTGATATGGGGTATTATGGCAGTTGATTTGTGTAAATTGAACTATCCCTGCATTCCTGGGATGACTCCCACTTGGTCATGGTGTATAATCTTCTTGATGATTTGCTGTATTCTATTTGATAGTATTTTATTGAGAAGTTTTGCATCTATGTCCGTTAGGGGGTTGGCCTATAGTTGTCTTTTTTGGTTGAGTCTTTCTCTGGTTTTGGTATCAGGGCAATACTTGCCTCCAGCAATGAGTCAAGGAGAATTCCTTCCCTTTTAATTTTATTGAAGAGTTTGAGAAGAATTGGTGTTAAATCTTCTCTAAATTTCTTACCCAGTTTAGCTGTGAATCTATCAGGACCTTTGCTTTTCTTTGTTGGTAAGTTTTTAATTATATTTTCAATGTTGCTCCTGATATTGAGTTATTCAGGATTTTTATATCTTCATCCAGCTTTGGTAATTCAGATGTATCTAGGAATCTCTCCATTTCCTTTATGTTTTCCATCCTATGAGAGTAAAGATTTTCAAAGTAGGTATTGATGATCTTCTGTATTTCTACAGAATCTGTAGTGATTCCATCCCTTTCATTCCTTATTGCATGAATTTGAGATTTTTCTTTCTTTTTTTATAAGATTGACTATAGGTTTATCAATTTTATTTATTTTTTCAAAGAACCAACTCTTTGATTCATTAATTCCTTGTAATGTTTTCTTATTCTGCATTGTGTTAATTTCTGCTCTGATCTTTATAATTTCCTCCTTTCTTTGGGCTTTGGGCTTGCCTTGCTCTTATTTTTCTAGAAGTTTGGGGTGCCATATACAATTGTTTATTTGTGCACCTTTTGTTTTCTTGGGGGGAATTCACTGCTCTAAATTTCCCTCTGAGGACTGCTGTCATGTGTCACACAGGTTCCTGCAAGATGTATCTGCATCTCCATTTGATTGTAAATATTGTTTATTTTCTTCTTTAATTCCATCTGTCACGCATTGGTTGTTTAGGAGGATGTTATCTAATGTCCATGTGTTTATGACTTTTTTGTGATTTGTCACTAATTTCCAATTTCATTGCACTATAGTCTGATAGTGTGTATGGGATTACTTCAGTTCCTTTGCATGTACTTAAGCATGTTCTATGGGCTAGTGTATGACCTGTTTTAGGGAACATCCTATGTGTAGGTGAGAAGAATGTGTATTCTAACGTCGGATGGAACACTCTATAGGGTCTACTAAGTCCATTTGTTCACAAGTTTGGCTTAGTTCTGTTATTTCTTTGCTGCTTTTTCACTAGTCGATCTATCTCTTTGTGACAGGGATGTTAAAGTCCCCTGTTATGATTGTGTCACTGTTTATTTGATTTTTCATGTCTGTTAAAATTGGTCATATATAGTTGGGTGCTTCTGTATTTGGTGCATAGATATTTATGATTGTTATCTCTTCTTCTTGTAGTTTTTCCTTCACAAGTGTGTAGTGACCTTCTTTATGTCTTTTGATTGTTCTTTGAAATTCATGTTGTCTTCAAACAGAATAGGCACCCTTGCGTTTTCCTGGGTTCCTATTGCATGGGGTATTGTTTTCGATCTTTTGACTTTCAGTCTGTGAATTTCCTTTTGAGTGAAATGTGTTTCTTGTATACAGCATATTGTTGGATTTTGTTTCTTGATTCACTCTGCCAGTCTGCTTCTTTTCATTGGTGAGTTGAGACCATCCACTTTAATTGTTATAACTTTTATGTATTAACTTATCTTTGTCATGTTTTCCTTCTGTTACTTCCTTTTTTTCCCACTGTTGAATTGCTTGCTCTGCTTGGTTGTTCCTTTCTATTGTTTTTCTTGAAATTGTGGGTTTTTTTTTTTATCTCTTTCTAGAATAGCTTTTAGACACACCTCCTTTGCTTACCTCCCTCAGGTCCTTGTTTATTTGTTTTTTTGTTTTGTTTTGTTTTTTGGTACTGGGAGTCAGACTCATGACTTAAGGCTTGCCAGGCAAGTGCTTATGCCACTAAGCTATATCCCTGGCCCCTAGAATATCTTTTAGTACTCTACTTTGTAGGGTTGATGTGGTACTCATGAATTCCTTCAGGTTTTCTTTATTGTGGAAATATTTTATTTCTCCATTAATTTTGAAGAATAGTTTTGCAGTAATCTGGGTTAGAAGTTGTTTTCTTTTAGGACCTGTAATACTTCACTTTAAGCTCTTCTTGACTTGATGGTTTGTGTTAAGAAATCTGCCGTGATTCTGGTGGGCCTTCTTTTAGAGGTGATCTGTTTCTTTTTTTAAACAGCTTTTAATATTCTGCTCTTTTGCTGAAGTTCTGGGATCTTGACTGTTATATGTCTATATGTAGATTTATTTTGGTTATGGCTAATTGGAGTTCTACATGCCTCACTTAACTGTATGTCAGATTCTTTTCCCATTCTTGGGAAACTTTCTGCTATTACTTCTGCAAATAGTTTTTTATGTCATTCACTGCTGCTGTTTTGTTGACACTTATTCATCTTACATTGTTTTTCTTTGCATTATCTTGCTGCTGTGAATTGTTATTTCTTATTTCCTTATTTTTTTAAAGAGATTCTTCCTTTCATGATCATTGGTTGCAATGCTGTCTTCAAGGTCTGAAAGTCTATCTTCAGCCTTGTTCAAGTGGTTTTGTCAGCTTTTGATGGAATTTTTAATTTCCTGGCCATCTGTTTGAATCCATTCCTTGCATTGTAATTTTGTCCTATATTGTTCAGTCAAGGCTTCTGTCATTTTTCTGTGTTCTGCTATTTTTTTACCTACTTATTCTTTAGATGTGCTGAGCAATTCTTTTATTATGGTTGTCATTTCTCTTTTTTTACCTGAGACATTATGTCTGATTTGATGTCTTCTATGGCCTGATAGAGTTGTTTCTTTATTTCAGTGGCTATCATTTCAGAAATTTCAGGTGTATAACTTCCCAGTTCTTCTGTGTTAATGTTTCTTGGACTTGTGTATGGAGTGGAGGTCTGAAATTGCATTTTGCTCTTTCATTTTGTTATTTTCAAAGATCTGGAGGTTCTCTGGAGCTCAACCTCAGTCTCTTGATGGTGTGGGAGTGGCAGGGAAGGACCTGAAGGTCCCTGGTGCTCAGGATGGCTACTGTGATGATGTGTGGGTGCAGGTGCAGTTACTGATGCATCCAAAGTTCTCAGGGATTCATTTTGGCTCTGTGAAGGTGCAAACATGTGGTGCATAGTCACTGACACCCCGAAGCTGTCTGGGGCTCAGCCTGTCTCCCACACTGTTGGGAGAGGGGTGGAAGTTGCTCACCAAGGTTCCTTAAGCTTTCTGTGGTTCAGCCTGGCTTCTACAATGGTGCAGGTGTGGGTGGGTCTAAGTCACCTATGCTGCTGAAGCTGTCTGGAACCCAGCCCAGTTTCCATGCTTGTGGGAGAGGGGGGAGGGTGTTACTTTGTAGTGAGTAGTCACTGGGGTGCTAGGGAAAGAGGCTAACTGGTGTCCACAGGATGAGCCATCTGATCTATTTCATTCATAAGGGTTTTCTCTGCAGCAAGTGTCCTTTGATAAATGTCACAAAACACAAATATCCTTGCATTTTTTTGTTCATTTGGAGAGGACCCATATATCTGTGCCTCAGATCTCCTTGTTATCAGTCTTCTGATTATGTTCTTTTAACATCTCTGACCATATGGCTGGCAGCCACTGCCCATAAAATAAATACCATAGATCTGCACTTCTGGCTATCTATTTATATAAAGTAGATAATCAGAAGCACTGCTTAAAGAGGTTCTTCCCATTGAGATTTGTCTTTATGTCTATTCAGAGACTCTCCAGGTCAGAGTGGTAATTGCTGGAGCACATTCTAGAGAATCATGCATAAGCCATGCGTAGATTCTTCCTTCCTCAGTTATCAAGTTCTAGGCACTCTCTCTGAAGTCACTGATGTGCTCTGAGGAAGAGGAAACTGTGTAGGAGGAGTAGGCACCTTGTAGGCATCTGCACCACTCAGTCATGTAGCAACCATGTACTCTCAGGACTTGCTAATGCCTGAAGTTGTATATATTACTTCATCTGTATACACCCAGCTTTGTGATCTTATGGAGGAAATAATATCCAATTTGTGATATGTAGCTGAGGTCCCATTGATACACCAGTAAGTTATAAAGTCTTTTTATGATTTTATTTTTTTATTTTAAAGAGAAAAAACAATAACAAAACAACAACAGACAAAACAAAACATCCAAAACAAATGTTTGCCAGACAAAAGCAAAACAGAAAAACAATAAAAAAGATATAGGATTTCAAAACAAGATGATAGGAATTAACAATGGTTTTTACATTGCATATTGTTATCTTTGACGAAATTGCTAAGCTTACCAGATGTAAGAATGCAAGATTGATCAGTCAAAGGCAGTAACAATAAAAAATTAGAAATGATACAGAACTACACTAAACAAGATGGTAGGAATCCAACAATGGTTATATTGTATATTGTTGTCCTCAGATTAGTTGTTCAGATTATCAGCTGTAAGCATGCAAAATTGGTCAAGAAAAGAAATTAAGCATTAGCTATTCCTTTCAATAAACCAATAGACATTAGCAGTACAATTATCCCAGCCACCCTTGTATATATATATTTCCCTTCCCCCCTTCCTTCTTTTCTCCTTTCCCTTATCCCAGTTGTTCCTTCCCTTTGAGCAATTTCTTTCCCTTTCACAGTATCTATTGTACCTTTTGGGTTTATTTACTCTTAGGTTCTTACACTATGGAGACAATAGGATGTTTACACTTGTAGGTCTGATTTATTTCACTTTGATTATGGTCTCTAGTTGCATCTACTTACGTTATAAATCTTTTTTGTTTCTTTGTTTTTTGTGTGTGGTGAGGGTTGAACCTAGGTCTTTGTGAATGTCAAGTAAGTGCTCTACCACGGAGCTACATTGCCAGCCCAGTTAGAAGATCTTTCATTTTAGAAGAAAGATTATTTAAAAAAGAAAACATAGGTTTGATTTAAAATCCAACAGCTTTCCTGGGCTTGTGAGAAGCTCCAATACAGCATCATCACGGATCTGAACTACACTGAATACCACTGGACTTTCTGAGTCATAAGCACAAGTAGCCCAGCAACTTACATTATAGTCCAGATCTATATCCACTTAGGGAACTCTAGGGATTAAGCAGTAAATGAGTCAGAGCATCATTTTCCAATGTAGGATATACTGCCTTGAAACAACAAAGATGCCTAGGAAGTATACTTGAGTAGTAGGAGCACAAGGGGAAGCAACTTAGCTTTCATGTTGAGATATTCTGGGATACACCTCCAAACATTAGTCCCCTAAAAACCTTACCAACCTGATAACCATCTGAATTTTGCAGAGGGTGTGGTTTACAAAGGGTGATTGAAAAAATATGATGTTTAAAAATTATTACAGTAAGAGACATATTGCATATATAGTAAAAGATATTAACTACCATCAAAATATTTCTCCTTGCTTTGAACACAGTTATTCCATTTCTTGTCACTTTCTGAAGCAGTTCTAAAATTCTAGAAGTCCTCTTTCATAGATGTCTTCATAAAATGTGATTTAAAAAATGCAGGAAATGCTGCTGTTGAGTGCAATCCCACGGAAAATAGGCTTGTAAAAATGTTGTGCTGTCTATCTTATTCAATGAATCTGGAGCTATGCAATTCTGGCTCTTCCTGAAAGTAAAAATGACCATGAAAGATAAATGTTTTCAATCAGTTCAGTGCATCAAGGCAGCTGCAATAGTGCAACTAAAGGTAGTCATGAAAGAGAACTTCTGGAACTGCTTCAGAAAGTAGCAAGGATGATGGGGTGCATGTTTGGAGTGAGAGGGCATATTCTGAGGGGGATTAGGGGGCAATGTTTCTTTTACTATGATAATTTTGCTTTTATTTAAATACATGTTACTTTTCAATCATACCTTGTATCTCCTTCCTTCCCAGGCATTTAGAGTGCTTGTTACTTTCTTTTCACCAGGTTCAATGAACATGTTTGGTGGAATGTTCAAAATGAATGAAGTCCTTGGATATTGAAGTAAGACAAAGAACAGGAAAGTTGACATAGTCCTAAAGTAAAATAGGATCCTGAAGTCAAAGTGCTTGGCTGTTCATGCTTTCAATGGTATTTATGCATTTAATATACAGTAAAAACATACTTTCCAGGTCAAGAGCTAGGTAACGAATACCCTGAACTATGTTGAATTGCTCCAGTATAAGACTGCATTTGGAAAAACACTATAATTGTAGTAAAGTATCTATTTAAATTTGATAATCTATTGTAATTTTCTTTCTGCATAAACCCTTTCAGTGAGTTACATGGGGATGTTACCGGAATCAGACTTGGCAAGAGCTGTCTTTTTAACACATGATCCTTGAACAACTGGGTATTCACATGGGACACCCAATTTTCCCCTGTCTCACATCCTACCCTAGGGGAATTGCAGGTATATTGCAGGCCTAAGTGACAGAGGCAAAAATGTTTTAGCAGAAAATATAGAGAAATGTTTTACTGACCTTTGTGTCTCAGTCTTAAACAAGAGACAAAAGCAATAATATTTTAGAGGATAAATAATAATATGATAATGATAATTTGTACTACATCAAAATTAAGGACAAAAGTTCATTGAAAGATATTAAAGATAATAAAACAATGGTAGAATACATTTAGTTGATACTAGTTCAATTTCATGAATGTTAATAAGAAATAGATAATAGAAAAAAAGGGCAAAAGAATCTTGGAATAGTCATTTTATAGATGAGAATACTCAAATGTTCATAAAAACATATGTAAAGGTGTTTAAGCTCATTAATAATCAGGAGAAATGCAAATTAAAACCACAACATGATGCTGCTAGCCACTCATCAGAGTAACTAAACTTTATTTAAAAGGTTAATAACACAAGGGCTGGCAAAGAAGTGTGAGAGTGGCGACACTAATATGGTGTTTGTGGAAATGAATATACTTTGACCCAAATACTTTGAACAGTTTGGTGTTATCTAGAAAAACTGAGGATTCCATACTCCATGATCCAGCAATTCTGCTTCTTGATGTATACCTTACAAAATATGTGCGTATGATAGCAAGTTACATGTTCATAACAACATTATCATTAAAAACCCAGATGAAGTAACCCAACATCTAACTGCAAAGGATTAAAAAGTAGTTTGTGGTGTATCTATGCAATAGAATCCTGCATAGCAAATCAGTGAATGAAGTACAGCTACACAGAGAAACATGGAGTCATTGTTAAAAGAATAAATATTGAATAAAACAAAGTAAACACAAAAGAATATATACTGTACAATTCTGCAAGTTCAAAAGCAGGCAAGACAAGCCTAAGTTAGGATCTATACCTAGGTGCTAAAACTAAAAGGCTAGCAAGAAAGTTCTTATAATAAAAGTCAGGATCACAATTACCTGTAATGAGAAGGGCTGAGGTTGTGGTTGGAAAGACCTATGTGAGAGCTTTATTGGGGAAATGGCTATATCCTATTCCTGTCCAGGATGCTGGTTTCTGAGCTATTTTGTTTAATTTTGTTCATTGGGTTACAGTTATTTTAGTCTATTCCATCCCCCCAACATAGTCTTGGATTAAAAATGCCAGTTACCCTAATACTTTTGGTACATAAGAAAATATTGACATAATTCTTAAATATTTATAAGTAATAAAAATTTTCAATCTGCAGATTTAGCCACAGACAAGTTTGTAAGGCAAGTAGAAAAGGGTAGACTATTTTAAGGAATAAGATAATCTTTTTTTCCTTCAGTGGAGGGGTGGAGTCCAGGGCCTTGTGCATTTCAGGCCGGTGCTGGGCCACTGAGCGACACCCTCAGACCTACTTGATATCACTTTCTTCTTTTCTTTTGTACTGAGACTGAATCCAGGGTATTTGCTATGCTGAAATACACCTGCAGTCCCTTTTTAATATTTTAAATTTTGAGGTAAGTTCTCACTAAATTACTAAATTGCCAAACTGGTCTTGAACTTACAGTCTTCTTGCCTCAGCCTCACAGAATGCTGGGATTGTAGAGGAACTTTTTGTAAAGCATTCATATTTGAACTAGTACCTGAAGGGAAATGGATCAACCACAGGAAATGGTGGAACAGGATGAAACTGGATTGAGTAGATGAAAATATTTGCCTAAATTGAGTGGTTGGATTGAGTAGTGTCAGTTACTGCTTTTGAAAAAATCTAGTGATAGTTTTATTGAATTGTAGACTAAGTAGTTTTTATAATATTTGCGTGCACAACCATGACGCTGCCTGTTCTGAACCCAACTGGGCCTCTCGCTGCCTTCCTCTTGGCAGGGCCTGTACCTGCAACTGACCACATCACCCTGTACACAGGATTTATATATTGTGGTGGTTAATTTTTTTTATTTTAAAGAGAATAGTAAAAAAAAAGTACAATAGCAAAATACCAACATCACAGAGAAAAACAAGGCAAAAAACATTAAAAATGATACAGGGTTTCAAAATAAAATGAAAGGGATTAACAGTGGTTGTTATATTACATATTGTTATCTTCAGTGAAGTTGCTGATATTACTGAAACCAACCAATAACAAATGGTGGAGAGGCTATGAAGAAAAAGGAACTCTTCTCCGCTGCTGGTGGGAATGTAGATTGGTGGAACCACTATGGAAATCAGTGTGGAGATTCTTCACAAATCAAGGATTAGAAGTCCCACTTAACCCAGCTCTTCCCCTTCTGGGTATTTTCCCTGAAGAATTAAAAACATCATACCATAGTGATATATGTGTGCTGGTTAATCTTGATCATCAACTTGACTGGACTGACAGATGCCTAAAAAATTGGTAAAGCACACTTCTGAATGTGTCTGTGAGAGTGTTTTCAGAGATACTGGCATGCAGGTCAGCAGATGGAGAGGGAAAGACCTGCTCTGAATGTGGGTGGTGCCACCAGCTGGAGAGAAGAAAAAGTGGAAAAAGGAAGCCTGGAGCTAGGCATGGTGGTGTATGCTTATAATCCCAGTACTTGGGAGGCTGAGGCAGGAAGATCACTGTAAGTTCGAGGCAGCCTGGGCTACACAGTGAGTAAGGACAGTCTGAACTACATAATGAGACTCTGACTCAAAAAAAAAAAAAAAAAAGAAGAAGAAGAAGAGGGCACTCAGAAGGGCCTGCGCATAAAACTCTTCCTGAGTGAGTGATTTTTTTTTTCTGCTGCTGCCATTACAATGAAATTGTAGATGCCTTGACCTTTGAGCATGAATGTGCACCAGAGGGAGTCTCCCAGGGGCTTCCAGGCTCGCATCTGCCTTTAGCATTTGCTGTATCGTTGCCTCTCTTGTCCTGAGGCCTCCAGCCTCTCAGACTGAAATGATTTCCCACGCTCTTCAGCTTGCCGATGGCCACCGTGGCCTCTAATCATGTAAGCCAAACTCATAAATTTGTTCTGTTCCTCTGGAGAACCACGACTAATACAACGCATGTAAACCATTACTTTGAACATGGAAAGGTAGCTCCCTGTCTCCTTGCTACCTAAAGTGTGGCTCATGGACCAGCATCATCTATAAGCTCCTATGTTGTAAATACAGAATCTCATGCACCATCCCAGCCCCACTGAGTTAGTGTCTACAGTTTAACAAGCTGTTAGGTGATTTGTGTGTACATTAAAATTTGAGAACTGCCCTATAACTATATGTTCCAAAAATATGTGAGGAGATTGAAATGAAGACTTGTACAATTGATATTCATATTGTAAACAGCATTCCAGTCCCAGCAAGCCGCCATTATTATAAAATTCCTAAATACCTTCGTTTGTCAAGCACTACTTGATAAAGTGTCTAGAACTTCTTACATTTTTTAATTTTGCTCTTTGTCTCATAATTGAATACTGAAGTGAGTGGAGATTACTGATTATGTAACAAGTATTGTAAGTCCAGCTTTCTTAGTAAGGCAGATGATCTCTATCTTATCCTAGTTATGCTAGCTACATGAGACATTTGCTTGTTATTATTTTTGACCCTTTAGTTTGCTTATTTCCACTTAACTTTACACGAAAAGGAAAATGTAACATCAAAGAATTATAAAAATTCAGCTATGTAAGATGATACTGTTAATATTTTAGAATCATCATATGCTATCTTGATTTGTCTATTGATGCATGAAACTCTGATTTTGATAAATGAAAAAGTGTAGGGAAATAAATTTGCAAAAAATGATTTAAGATAGGAGGAATCCTTTCATATTATGAAAAACAGACAAAAATGTCTGTTTGCAGAAACCACCAATGATGTGTAAAAATTATCAATAAGTAAAGAAAGCTGGGGAATGGAATCCTCATTTTTGATCAGTTCATCATTTCAACTAATTTAATGCCTTGATCTCTTTGCTTTCCACCTTCAGTTATTTGACTAGATTGCTTTATTACTTCTAACCTGTATTATCTGTTTCAAAGGTTTAAATTTCTATATATCAGCTGAAGTTATGTTGCTTTATTCCTTCTATCCCTTTTTTACTAGGGTTCTCCACAGAAATCTCTCTCTCTCTCTCATCTCTCATCTATAGCTACCATCTACCATCGATCAAGAATGAGAACTCTTTCAAGTAGTCGGCTCATGCAATTATAGAAGCTGGCAAGCCCAAAATCTACAGGGTGGGCTGGTGGGCTGGAGACCTCAGAATCACCAAAATTGCAGTTCAAGTCTGAAGGCAGAATTTGCTGGCCGAATTCCCTTTTGCTTGGAGGTAGGTCAGCCTTTGTTTTATTCACATTTTTATTTGATTGGATGAAGCCCAACCATATTATGGAGGATAATCTATTTTGCTAAAACACTTACAATTTAAATATATCCAAAAACATCCTCACAGAAACATCCAGAATAATATCAGACCAAATATCTGGCCCATCCAAGTTAATATATGAAATTAAGAAGTAAGAATGTGACTTCTAGTTCATAATTGCTTAACTCATTACAATCTCTTCCCTCCCTGATTTTTACTGTTTTAAGACATTAAAAACTGACATGAATTTATAATAGCATTGGTAAGAAGGATACTATCTACAAAATAAGTTAACAACTTGACAAACTATAGCCTAGTTTGGCTTGAATGCCTCCTGGAGTCAAAACTAGCCATAATACTAGATACCACAAAAAGCTACATTTCCACTAGCCTGCGAATATGAAAAATATGGACTCAAAAACATATATTGATCTTTTGAAACAATCTCATCTGTTTTGGGGTATCTTTCCAAAGCTCTAAAATAGTGTGTACTCAGTTCATTGTTGGCAGGATACCCTGAAGTTGTCACTAAGAGGGAATTCAGAAACTGTCCTCTTTTCTGTGTGAATCTCAACCTGGCACATTTCTGGTATATTTGGCATTGGCATTCCTCCATCGCTGTGGGCTGATTAGCCTCAGCTCACATTTAGCAATAGCCCTTTCATTCAGCTAGGAGAGCTATGCTGGGTCCTAAACTGAGAAGTACAAAATGCTTTGAACACTGTATGACCTGGTCAGCTACATGTTTTCCTTGTGGGATTTAACTCAACTTAGGAACATGTACATTCCCAGGTACTGATTTGACTGTTTGGATCATTGTTGAAGATACAGAAAAAGAACCATGTTGTTGAACGTGCAGAAGTTAGCCCTGCTCCTAGCCAGATTCCTTACACCCTCATGTGAACTCCATGACCTATCTATCCCTCTTTCTCTGGGATACCCATGGGTAGATCAGCTCCTCGCTGTCACTTGTGCAGCCTCCTGTATGTAAATTCCCCTCATAGATTCTTTGGATTGATTACTCCGGTGTTTGGCACTTCTGTCGTTGGGGTTTCAACTGGCCCCATCTCAGGAAAAGGGTGATCCCTTGGGAAAACTAGACCATCACTTTTGAGGTTGAGTTCAACCAGATGAAACACTAATCTAAATATAGACTTTCCACCTCTCCAGAAAGTCCTCTTGCTTTTGCCACACAGTCCTTTTAAGTTGGTCCCCTGGTCTTTAGACATTGCTCTCTCTCCCCCTCAGAACATACCCTTTAAACCTCCTCCATTCCCAGCCTGCAGAAAATTACGTCCTCTGGAGAGAAAAAGCTAGTCATGGTAAATATCACTCGGAGTGTACCTAATTCCCACCTTCATCTTCTCTCGTAGTAATTGAGCCTGTTTTTACCTAAGCACAACACTATCTAGAATAAAAATCATCGTTTTCAGCTTTCCTTAAAACTAACTGTGGCCATAAGACTAAAGTCGGAATCAGTACCATTTCCGGGTGACTTCTCCAAGGGCTATCACTGTCATCTCCGGTGTTTCTCGTCCTGTTGCCTGGGCTGTGGACCTGATCGTGGAGACTCCAAAGACAACCTTAAATTATGAGATGAGCTTGAGGGTAAAAATGGAGAGGAAAATAGGGATTCTCTTCTGAACATTTTTGTGAAAGAATATACCTTTGGCTGGGCCTGGTGGCCCATGTCTGAAACCCCAGCACTCTGAGAGGCTGAGACAGGAGAATGGCAAACTCGAGCCCACTCTGGGCAACTTAGTAACTCAACAAGATCTCATCTCAAAATAAAAGGTAAAAGGGGCTGAGGTCATAGCTCAGTGTGAAAGGCCTGGGTTCAGTTCCTATTACTATAAAAAATTACATATCTTTGTAACTTAGACATGTGTTACAGTTTTCTATAAGATATTGTCAAATCCAGTCCTGGATTTTGTGAATTTGGTATTTTGTTTCAAGTAATACTGTCTAAAATGTGAAGGTCTTACATTATTCCAAGTTCATAGGTCACATTTTTTGCATTTAGTTCTTAGAAAATAGATCTTTTTAAGTCAAAGTAAGCTTCTGAAACACAGTGTCCAGCAATGTCATTCCTCTGGTCACCGCACCCACCTCTGGCAGCTGCTCTGTGCTGCAGTGAAGGTGGGGTGCCCTTGCTTTTTGACCAAAAAAGGGTACAGGTAAGTGCAAAAGACAAGTACATTAGTAATTTCATTGCTATCCTATAGATAAATCTCTCTCAAATAGGTAAGTATTTCTTTGACTACTTGTAGGAAAATATCACTGTAATGGTTGATTGATTGTGTCAGATTGAGAAGTTTAGAAGTTTACTAAGTCAGCTCAGCAATTCTACACCCTAGGGTATAGAATACCCACCCTACAGCAGCTTATTGCCTGGATGGTGTAAAAGGGACGTGAGGAAGGACAGACGGGCTTCTGTTCTTCGGAGAGCTCCAGTCTTCACTTTCAGTGTGGACATCGTCTCCTGGCTTCTAGTGCAGACTCTTCAGCTTCTGTCTTGGACCCTCAGCCTTCCAGTGGAGTCTCTTCAACTTTCCGTCGCAGACCCATCAGCCTCCTTCTATGGACGTGCATGAACACTGCAGTGAGCTCCAGACCTTGAAATGAATCCTGAAGGCCTCGTGCATTCACTGTCTGCACGCTTCCTCATCCAGCTCTGTGGGTGACCATCATAAGCCGATCTTGTAATTTCTTATATATTTGTATATCTTATGTTATATCTGTTTCTCCAGGAAAATAATGACTGATACAATCACGTTAGAACATCCTTAGTTTGTATTCCCATATTTAATGACATACATGTCAATTTGGAATGCTTTTCTTCCTATTATTGCAATTGCTTTGTTTCCTGTGACTATTACTAATCTGGAAATTTGCATGGTGCTGACGGTCAGTGGGTTTAGAGTGATACTCTACATACTCGTTTACATTCTCCCAAACACATAAAATTAAAAAACAAAAACACAGGGGAAAAAAGCTGGAGGAAAAATATCAGTTATGAGTTAAATTTCTGTTCATTTCTTTTTGTTTTCATTCAGCTCAATGCTTGATTTACATTATCAGCCACACAAATGTGAATTTCCAAGAAATCCAAGTGGAAAGAGAAGAGAGAAAGGTAGAATACATCTGTTGCCTTAAAAGCAAAGTTAGAGCTTTGGTCTAGGTAAAACTTCTAAAATAAGAAGTTACTTATAAATCATCCATATGTCAGCCCCCTCCAGGTACAAGGGAACAGCACAGGTAACACTGGATGAATGAGATTCCCTATGACCCAACATTCAGTTCCTTGATTAACAAAGTTTTTGTGGAAACATCTTGGAGATAAACATATTTTTGAAAATACTTTGTAGTTATGTGATAAATAGATTGGCCACAATGTAAATTTGAAGCCTACGGTTGGTAGAACAACCCTGATCTTACCTTTGTGAAGTAGGGAGTTCTCCCCAGGTTTGTCCAGGTAGAACCTCAGCTGCCACTTCTACTGAATGACCCTGTGTTCATTTCCAAAGATGTTTATTCTTTTCTTGTTGCTGCTGCTTCTTCCTCTGTTCCTACTCCTCTTCCTTCTCCCCTAAACCTCTTGCCACTTCTGAAATTTCTTTTAATATCTGTCAATGCAGAGGTTTGCTGCTTATTGATTTCTTTCCCTTCTCTCTTTTTTGCCTTTTTTCTTCTTTGCTGTCTCTTCTCTCCCTTCCTTTCCAGTTGCTCCAAATTTTACAATTCTTATGGTAGTAGAGCTTACCTTTTTTTTTTAAACCATTATTACCAATGAACTGGCATCTTTTTTCAATCAGTACAACCCCTCACAATATGTCCTCTTAAATTGAATCTCCTTTTCAGTTTTATTAATTCTATTGGTACGAAAAATTGTAGTATTTGAAGATTGGTTTTGAGTTCGTGTTTTGACCCTGAAATTTGATAGTGTCTGACCAGATAACCAAAAATACAGCGCAGAGAGAGAGACAGAGACACCATGATTTTCCTCAAATACTCCCCCCCACTTCACACACACATTGTTCTTACCACTTTCAGTTCTCGAAGTCTTTTGTGTCTTTAGTAACACTGTTGTGGTTGTCTTGATGCTCTGAATCAGTTCAAAATGTTTACCTTTTATGATCATTTTGACTTTAAGGAAGAGCCACAAGTCATATGTTGCCAGATCCAGTATATAAGGTACATGAAGACAGGACATAATCTTTTCTACAGCCTTGACTTTCCATTGGATGGCACTCTGGAACAGCATCCACTGTATTTTTTATCACATCTCGTAATGACATTTATGAAAGAGGACTTTCAGAACTGTTTCACAAAGTGGCAAGAATTATAGCATATATGTGTTTGAAGTAAGATAGGGGTGATGTTTTTAGGGAGATTAATGGCAACATGTCTTTTATTATAGATAAGTCCCCAACTTATGAATAAGTTCTGAGAGAACATTTGTAAGTTAGATTTATTTGTAAGTCTGACAAAGTGAGTCTTATATAACTTTGACACAAATACACAACGTAAAGCATAAAAAACTCCAAGCCTTCACATTACCACTGCTTTCCTTCTTGCTTTCAGACATCCTGGGTTCTGGTTGAACACTATTTATTGTACACTGTCGCATTGTAAGATAAGCACACAGCAGCGCAACTGTGACAGTGTCTGGCAGACATGGGAGCTACTTTTGCGATCTGTTCGCATCTATGTAAATCGAGGTCCATTGTATCTGTGAATGTTTGCAACTTGGATGTGTGTAAGTCTGGGACTTCACTGTATATTTTGATCATACCTTACAGGAGACTGTTGTATTTGTCCTGTTTTATTATTATTAATCTCTTAATTGCCTAGCTTAAAATTAATTTTCGTAAAATATATTAGTATATATGTAAAACTGTAGTACAGTATATATAGGGTTTGGTACTATCTGTGGGTTTAATCATCCACTGGGAGTCTGGGAACATGCCCTCAGTGGAGAGGTAGGACTCACATATGTAGAAGTTATATATACTTAGGACTGGGAAGAACTAAAAAAATTGTCTCATCCAGCTACCTTTTCTTTACTTATTGGAGTAAGTTACTTACCCATGGCCATTCATATACTTGGTAGCAAAACCAGGGCTAGGGCATAGATTTATAAGCCTACACATGAAAGACAATTATATTAGCACTTTAGTCCTATATGTAAGACAGGAGAACTTGAAAAGCCAGAGAACAATTATGGTTTAATAGTTAGAGCTTCATAGGGAAAATATCTGTTATACTAAGTTCTGGTATATTAAAGAGGAGAGATAATTTTCTTCACTCTTAAATGGTTAAAAAAAAAACCTCCCTAAGTGTATAGTCATAGAAAGTTCATTGGCTTTCCTCACAAAGCAATTTTCTTATTGCAATTACCTATATATGATTAAAATATGCAGTGCCTGATGCTTGAAACTTGCTGTATATCTTGTTTCATACATACTGGATGTTTTAAATGATCAAATTATATTGCTGTTTATTTATATTATAAACATTCTGTTTATCACAACATTATATTTATTTACAAATATTTAACTATCCAAGAAATGAATATACAATAAAAATCTCCTTTGTTCAAATGACTAAATCTAGAAAAATCAAATCTGAGATTTAGAAACTTAGGAGATTTTTAGTCCAACTTTCCACTCCTTGCCAGTAATTTTGGAAATGATAACTGTGACAGATTTCTGGCTGCTGCCTGAAAACCCACAGAGGTCAGTCTCACCCTCATGAAGCAGCTACTATTTTAACCACACAGCACAGACCTAGTAAGTCTTTTCTTGCATCAAATCAAAATTTACTTTTTCACTTCCATCTTCTTAGCCTAGTTCTGGTCTCTGGAGAATGTAGAATTAATATATACTTCTTTCCATGGCAGCCCTTCAAATATTTGAAAGCAGATATTATGCCTCTTCTAATTCTTCATCTCCAAAGTTGGTTGAATAATTTATCAAAAATTATAGCTTCTCCCATTCACATGGAAATCTGCCTTTCATTCCATCTTAGTTGGTCAATGTCCCCTTTAAAATGTGGCATCTGGGATTGAACTCTATGTTACAGAGGTGGTTTACCTAGCCAGAAATACAATAGAACTGTCTTAGGTAGTGATCTCTGGGTAGTAATTACTCAGGAAGACTCATCCTTCAGACAGACTGAGTTCCTTAACAGTGGGCCTGGGGATACAACTCAGCAATAAAACGTTTGTCTTGCAGGCAGGAGGCCTTGAGTTTGATACCCAGCACCACACACATAAAAAATGTTCCTTAGGGAAGGGAGTGTATTGTATATGAAAATATTTGGTAAACTGTATATGAAGTAATTTGCTGTACCTCATCCAAGACTTTAAAATAAAACAAATAATCAAAGCATTTTACATCGTGCTGATTTCAACTTTTGGGTCTGGAAAGTTAGCAAAAAGGTTATTTTTTCTTTGGTAAAAGGATAAAAACCCTTTTAATTTCAGTCCTTATTCTGGACTGTTTTTGAATTGAACAAATTTTAAATAACCTAGTTTTTGGAAATATATTGCTTGTTTTTGAGACTGAGTCTCACTACATAGTCTAAGCTGGTCTTGAACTCACCATGAAACCCCAGGGTGGCTAAACTTATGAAGATCTCCCTGCCTCAGCCTTCTGAGTGCTAGGATTATAGGCATGTGTCATCATGCTCAGCTTGGAACATACATTATTGAAGTAAATGATAAATGTCATTTAAACATTGATATATACCAAAAAATTATACATGCTTATTTAATAAGATGATAGGAGGATCTCCTATTGATATTTAAATTTTTATCAGTACATGTTAACTTTATTTTTGTTAATACATAAAATTATATTCATCATGGAGAGAGTTGGTACATGTACATAAACAATTTTAATTCTTTTTAAAAAGATTTTAATAAGTAGAATTATTTTCAAAGTAGAGTTTTAAATATATAATCTTTATTTCTTCCACTTTGTTGTATACTTTTAAACTTTTCTGATTTTAATTTTGTTAAAGTTAGAATGGGAATCTGACCTTAGTATAGTTTAATGTTGTCATATATTTGTTCATTCTCAATTGCTTTTTGAGTATCAGTTATGTGTTAAGGGTTTGACAAAGGCATTAATCATTTCCTCTTTTTTCTTCATTAATTGTAGAAGAATTTTTGAGAAGAGTAATTTTGTTCTAACGTGCTTGGTACTTATTTATACCTTGAATATTCTGATTAAGTATTACAACATTCTAACTGTGCATTATAATTGTCAATATAAGTGAGAATATAAACATAATCATGAAATATCAATATGAGCCCCAAATTGGGTAATGGTAATGACCAGAGCCCTACCCATTTCTTTACACAAAATATGTATTAGTCTGCTTACTGTTACTATAACAAAATACTTGAGTTTGGATCTTCTTTTAAGAGTTTGGATCTTTTTAAGGAAGAGAGGTTTAGTTTGATGGCTGGGTACCTCCGTTGTTCACCTTCTGGTGAGGGCTTCTGACACTTGACCTCAGAGCAGAAGTATATTTGAGAGACAGAAATAATATGGAGAACAGGAAACCAGAAAGAGGGGAAGGGGCAGGCTTACTCTTTTATAACAATCCCTGAGAGAACTTCCCAGGTCCCAGGAAAACTACATCAATGCCTTCTACAGGCAGTGCTTTCAGTGATCTACTTCCCACAAGACCCCGCTCTTGAAAGATGCCACACTGTCTCCCGGATGGCCACACGGAAGAACAAGCATCTAATACGTGCACCCTTGTGGGAAACAATTAAATTATATCCAAACCACAGCACGGCAGGTTCTTGACTAATATTTGCCCCATGAATACTGTTAGAGTAGTATTCCTAATCTTGGCAGTGAACTTAGTGTTATAGCTGGAGGTTAAATCTTATGGATTTATGCACCATTGTTCAAATAAGGGAGACACCTTGATACTAGTATTTAAGGACCTCATATCTCTTTTGCAGGAGCATTATTTCCTGTTCAAAAGAAACTACTATATTTTCTAAAGCATAATAATATTTTTCTGTGGTTTGATTTGTAACATGTATCAAATAGACTAAAGAATTTAAATTTTTAAAAAGTACCTATCCATTTAGAATAAAAATTAGTTGTTTAGTAGTACCCACACTGGACAAATTTATTAAAGGAAACCCAATAAATCACTTCCAAGAATTACAGCATTCTGCATATATTTTGAAAAATAGCCATTTATTTGCATACTTTTAAAAAACTGTGTAATTTAAACTTTAGTTTTAAAGAGCAAATAATAGATAAAATAAGGAATGGGGGAGAGATCTTTTGCAAAAAGAAAGGGGACTGAGAAACGGAGAGAGTGAGAAGGGAAGAGGAAGGGATGACAAGAGCATGAAGCTGTGCTGTGCGCAGCTGCACACCGGGAAAGCGGCCGTTGTGCGCCGCAAACGCGTGCTAACAAAAGCACAGACAGAAGGTGAGCGAGGCGGAGCCACGTGCCTGTACTGATATGGAAGAATGTTCTCAATAAACACGAAAAAATAAATGTTATGTCTTGTTATAAATTTTGGCAGCCTAGGCCATGTAAATTGGAAGATTCTTGCTTTGTAAAATTTGATTCAGAACCACATAATTTATATTTACTTGATGAGGTTTAGGATTTCTTTGTACAGGATTTACTTCCTTTTTAATAGTTTTTTAAAAAATTAAAAAAATAGGTAAACCTTTCTAGACTGTGCTTTATTTTTATATTTTTTAAACTTGATCTTCCTTAGCTAGGTAATGTTTGGTTAAACACACAATTTATAGTATTATAGACTTAAGAATTATAAATATTCATTGAGCATCTAGTGGTTATTGTTTTTGGTTATGTGAATGTATGTGAACTTTTATATCAATATCAGTTAGTGTTTTCTAAATTTCCTAGTATTTTCCTCCAGCAAAGACCTGTCTCTTTTCTCAGAAGAAAAAAACTTGCTTAAAAATGAGGCCATTTTGCATATTAATTAGGAGGCCTTTGAACCCCAAGAATAAAATCCATTAATGCTTTGGGTATGGAACAATTATTATTCAAGAACATTAATTTTATGCAAATAATGAAATAAGCTTTACATTTTTCTTTGTTTTGTTTGCATTTCCTAAAGATAATTTAATGCAAATAATCCATCCATATACTGCATAGAGCGTGTCGGATGGTTTCCCTATAGTTAAGATTGTATCAGCACTCCCATTATAAATCTCTATTACCCATGGTTTATAATTTAATTGAAAAAACTCACTGCAGGCAGAAATTCAACACTTAGGGTTTCAGGCTAGAAGCAATATTTCTCTTTTAAAAATTGCCTCCTCTATTTAATTTCATAGTTAATGGAAATATAAGAAGGATCATCCTGGAGCCGATTTTGAACAAAGCCAAACAGATCATTGTCTATAACTAAAATAAATTTCTAAGTAAAAGTAATTGATATCTTATCATTAGTCTAACATGACAATCTTTAACAAAATTAAAAAGACAACAGTTGAATCTACTTATCTTTTGTCTGTCTACACAAAATACAAGGAAAGTCCATAAGACTACTCATCTATAAAATATATATTTGATAATATTGTCTTAAGTACTATGTTTTTGTTTGATTTATAGTATAATTTTACTCCTTTCAGTGCATCTGGGCTAAATGCTGTGGTATCTGCTTTTTCTCAAACTGAGATAGAAAGAGGGCATAAGGTGGGCAGCTGCATGTTCCAGAACTCTTTACTTATCTGCCATATAAGTCTTCATTTTAAGTTTATGCTTCAATTACCTTCATGGGATTCAGGGGTTAATTAACAGGCATAGCAGTTTCTGCTGGTTTTCATAGTAGAATGGAGAAGATCAGTTTTTAGGCACATGGTGGTTTTATCATCAGTTTTTGAACCCAAATCCTATAGTGTACATAGGTTAATCTACCAGGTAAAATGCACTCTTCAATCAAGTGTTCCCTGTAGTTTTATCAGGCCCAATGAGACAAAGAAATTGTGAGTTACAACAAGATGTACTGTATTTCTCTCAACCCATCAACCTTTTCCTATTTAATTCTTACTTGTAATGCTGTGTGTGAAATATGCCATGATTTCTTAACCCTAAGTAGTCATGGAAACATACTTTTATAAGGTCTGGCTCTGTCTGTGAAATGTATTGTTTTGAAATCAGCTGCCTGTGACTCCCTAGGAAAAATTATTAAGGGCAGTACCATAATAAATACAATTTACTGTTTGTAAAGGGCTTCGATGCACAACTGCTTAGATGGTAGAGAAAGCCAAGGCTAAGAGATTAGATAACTTGCTCAGGATTTTGCAGATCACAAGCTATGGTCAGAACTCACACTGTTTCCTTCTCGGTAGCCCAGTGGACCCTTATTCCTTTTGGGGTAGCTCATATTTTTAATGTTGAAGAATAAGAGTCTAGTTTCATTTTAAGTTTATGCTTCAGTTACCTTGACAGGATTCAGGAGTTAATTAACAGGCATAGCAGTTCCTGCCGACTTTCATAGTAGAAAAGAGAAGATCAGGTTTTATCATCAGCTTTTGAACTCAAATTCTGTGGTGTACAAAGATTAATCTGCCAGGTAAAAGGCACTCTCCAATCAATGGTGCTAATACTACTAGTCCATTCCTCTTAGAACAGAACATCTTAAACTGAGTAACCTATAAGCAATAGCAATTCATTTCTTACAGCTCCAGATAATGAGTAGTCCAAGTTCAAGGCACTTGAAGATTTGGTGTCCTGTGAGGGCTCGATTTCCCAGAGGGTACTTTGCTGCTGCACCTTCCAGAGGGCATGAATGCTGCGTCCTCTAGTGGCAGAAGGACAGAGAGGCAAGGCAATTCTCTGAAGCCTCTTAGAAGGGTATTAATCCTATTCATGAGGGTAGGGTCCTCACGATTTAATGATGTCCCCAAAGGGCCTACCTCTTAATGCTATCACAGTAGGGATTAAATTTCCACATGAAGGTTGGAGGGATGCAAACATTTAAACTTTACCAGATACTGTGATGAAAGCACCTTCTACTTTCTTCACATTTGTTGTCAGAATCCATGAGGAACTTACAAAGTTTCTATGTATAATTCTTAAAATATTTTATATAGCTTTGATTCACAGAGTCTATAGCCTAGATAGTGTTCATCTACATCTAAAATATACAATGAATAAGTGATAAAAGGAATTCATGAATTTATCATTCCATTTCTCTGCTTAAGAGTTGTTCTTTTTTTTTTTTTTTTTTTTTACGGGACCGGGGATCGAACTCAGGGCCCTAGTGCTTAGCGGCAAGCACTTAGCCCACTGAGCTGTACCTCCAGCCCGAAGAGTTGTTCTTAATGTCTGTTCTGATTGTATCAGAAACATTGCTTACATGTGCAGTGCCTGAGAGAAGATTGTGTAAACTTGAGACTGTTCAGTCTTAAGAGATTTTTAGGAACATACAAGGTGATTATTTTTCAGGGATGGTTTAGTGGTGCTGCTGGAATAAGGAAACAGGAAATATATTAGAAAACCTCATAGAGTTGCTTTGAATCTGGCAGTTCTTATTTTTGTGTATAGTGAAAGCATACTATTTTCTGATATTATAAACTGATTCAAACCTTTTTAGTTTCCATTATAAAATTTTTAATAAGTAATTATTTACTCTTACTCCTTTTATTTTTGTTGCTATTGAATAGTGTAAATTTAGAATGCAATGCAGGATTTAGTTCTAAACATTTTGTTCCACAAAAGTTTTCCTGACTCAGCAGGTATCATGAATAATGATATGTAATGTTAAATTCAGGCATTCATCTTAATAACCCTTTACATAACTGAATGCTCAGTCCAGGTGCCATGCTAAAATCAATAACCTTATTTCCTTCTCCTATCCTATCCTAGGTAGATGTTACCATTTGGCACACTTTTTAATTTTCCTTTATCTCCCTGTGTTCCTCCAAGGTGAACTTGCTTTTTTCTCACTCTCTCTTTCTCTCACTTTCTCCTCTCCCTCTCTCTCTCTCTCTCTCTCTCTCTCTCCTCACTGAAACACTCTTGATAGGGCCACCAGGTGGCATCCAATATAAAATTTTCAGATGCTATATGGAGAGGCATATGGAGAGACAGTGAGATGTAGTTGAAAGGTAATCTAGTTTGGATTTAGATCAAGGGTCCACAAGTTTACTGGATGGTAAATATTTTAGTCATTGTAGTTCATATCATCTTTTTGTGTGTCTCCCTTGTAGAGTAAGGATTTGCCATGTGAACTGATATGCGAATAAATCATGCATTCGAAAGACAGTGTCTGTTTGTGTCTAGTCTCTTCATGTCCCTTACTCTATTGTAAGGTGTTCAAGACACAGACCTTGTTCTCTGACCTGTTTAAGATTTGTTCTGATTGACCATGTGACCCAGGGCTGCCCAATTAGTGGTGTTTCCTAGGATATTATTGAAGCATCCGGGAAACGTTTCTCTTTGGCCAAGAGGCTCCAGAGTATACGGTGCACTTAGTGTTGCCATAGAGTGGACATTTGCGAATGGCTGGACTGAGAGAGTGAAGTCCAGATGAGGAGGCAGCGCTGGTAGGTGCTGGGGGAGGAGGACCGGTGGGAGGAGCCAGAAGAAAGAGGCAGAATGTGGTGATATTTGAGTCACTGGACCTGGATGATATGAAGACAATGATTTTCTGTGGTTTAGTAATGAAAATCTTGACAAACCTTTCCCCTTAGGTCAATTTCATTATTTCCTCTTTTATTATAAAAATTCCAACTGAGTAGCTTGAATCAGGATGAAATTCCAGGTCCAGCGGACTCCAGCCCTTTTTAGAGAAAACTACTGGCAATGGTTTGACAATTTTCTCAGTATTTTAAAAACAAATGTTATGGTCCATGTGAATATTTAAATTTGTGATTTATTGCCAAGTTGTGACTCAACTTGATTTCATTTATTGATTCTTCCTAACACATACTGGGTATTTTCTGTCATTCTTCTGCCCCAACCTGTGCTCGTTTGTGCCTGTCCCCTTCTCTGCCTTGTTTGTGTGCAGAGGGCTAGCTTGGAAAGCAGGGTGGTGGGGCTGGAGGGCAGTCAGTTTGAGGTACTGTTCCTCTGGCTTTTGGGGGGAAGTTGCTGGGGTTCTGCTGCCTCCCTTGACCTGAGGTCACAGTTTGAGCCTCTTTGTTTAGCACTGTCCTTCAGCTTATAGCCCAGGGCCAATAACCAGAACCTGTTCCCCTGTGGAGATTGTATTACCCCTTGTGAGGTCCTCCTCCACCCCCATATCTTTATGAATAACTTGTTTTGAATGTTCTTCCAATTACCCAGTCTATGTGCGTTCTTTGTTTCCGGCCTGGACTTTGAGTAATATTATTTGTAAGAGTCTTTTCCCTCTACATTTCATGTCAAGATGCAGCATTACACATGTTTTTAATCATTTAAATTCTCATAAGGGGAAAATGGCATCTTGTTTTAATTTATATTTCTTTGATTATTATTGAGCTTGAACATCTGCTCATATGTTAATTGGTTATTTGCATATTTCTGTTAATTGCTTGTTAACATTCTTTGCCCATTTTCCTTCTGGGTGATCCCTCTCTTTTTCTTTGTAATTTCTGTTATGAATGGGGTATTTTCCAGTGTATTTTGCAACCAACTGTTTTTAGTCTAAGAAAAAATTATTGATTTTGTATTTTGCTGTATGCTTCTAAACTCTTATATTTAATAGACTTTACTTGATTCTTTTGAATTTTTTAATGTCCATGTAAAGTATGATAGTGCTATTTCTTTCTTTCTTTGCAGCTTATGCCACATTTCTTTATCTTGTTTTACTGCTTTGACTAGATCCTCCAGCACACTTTTGGACAATGGAGATATTAATGGGAATCCCTGGACAGTAATGGTGTGAGTGTAAGCTGGTCTCATTCCCAATTGTCAGCCTTCCCAGGATATGATTCACAGAACGCTATCATAGACAGTACCCCTGGAAAAAGGTTCAGATTGGTGTGAGAAGCATTATACACTCTTAAGAGAATCAAGTGTGTGAAAATATTAATGACTCTGAGGATTTCTTTGATGTTTCGGTACTTGTCCTTGCCTAATGTAGCTCTGGTCCTGAATTTTATGCAGTACAGTATTGGCTCAATAATTGTCATGGGTCCTGAAGGGCCAAAATATAAACAAAATACTTTGCAATAATATAGCTATACCACTATGGTTTTACGCAAACATTGGCTGAATTATTCTAAGGTATATTTATTATCAATCTTCTTGGTGCTTATTACTATAGAAACATAAGCCACTACATTTTAGTTTTCAGAGATCATATACATCACCCTCCATTTGGGCACATTTTGTGTACCAAAGGAAAAAACTGAGATGAAAAAACAAACTTAAACAAGAGGATTGGTGTTAGGAACAATAATGTTCTTGCATCTTTTTATCTTCTTTGTTTTACACACATACAGACACACACACACACAACATTCAAACAAAAATCAAATAAATACCTATCAACCGGTAGACCGCAAATCATCATTTTATTACATGTACTTACTCTGTTTTAATCTTTTTCTCTTTTCTTATCATTCCTTCCTCCCTTGTTTCCTTTTCTCCAATGCGTCCCAATATGCGCTCAATTAACTAGAGAAAAACTCCATCATCAGCCTTTTTCTTTCTTCATCCTAATTAGTAAATTACTCTTACCATTGTTAATAAAGGTACAGTTAATAGTACAGACTACCTGTAACAACAGAGAGAAAAACACTCGTTTTTATTGACCTTTTTGGTTTCTAAAACTTTATTTTCAATTTTGATATATTTATTTTAACTGACACATTAATTATACATATTTATGGGGTGCAATGTAATGTTTGAATACATGTATACAGTGTGTAATGATCAGATCAGGGTAATTGGCATATCCATCACTCAACTATTAATCATTTCTTTGTATTAGGAACATTAGCAATTTTGAAATATAAATTAATTGCTGTCAACCACAGCTGCCTACTGTGCTGTGGAACTGTTGATGTTATTCCCCTTGTCCAGCTGTCCAGCTGTACCTGCTCTCTTCTCTCTGTCTTCCCTGCCCTCCCACATTCCTGAGCCCCTAGTAACCATTGTTATATTCTCTTCTATGAGATCATCTTTTTTGGCTTCTTCATATAAGCAAAGACCTGTAGTATTTGTCTTTCTGGAATACTCACTTTAAACTTAGGGTTTTAAACCATAACTGCACAGTTAATACATGCTGTTGTGTATTCACATAAAATTAAGGCCTAGTACAGAACTGGGGGCAGCAGTCTCCAGAGACCTGGAAAAAGTTCAGAAGCCCTTTACAGAATACTCACAGACATTTCATCCACGTTTTCTTTCTCTTCCAATTAAATCTATTATTCCTAGAGCATTTAAGGATATTAAAATATCTTTTATTCAATATGATTTCCATTTTCTTTAATTCCTAGTATTGAAACAATTTTGCTTCTGCTATACAGAACTGGTGACAACTTCAAAGACCTTGAACAAACTCAGAAGTCCTATCCAGAATGTTCACAAATGTTGTATCTACATTTGCTTTCTCTTCCAGTTAAATCCATTATTCTCAGAGCATTGAAGAATAATACAATTTTATTCCATTTGACTTTCATTTTTTAAATTATTAGTGTTGAAACATTTGACTTTTCAGCTATATTTCATTGCAAGTCTTTGAGCTATGTTATAAGGCTAAATTAAGCTTTTTAGAGATTATTTTTAGGATAAATTTAATTCCCACTTATTGTTTGTAGGATAATACTCATCTTAAATCTCAGAAATCTGACATGTAAATAAGATCTTGGAAGACAGCTTACTTCTAAGTTGGCAATTTCCAAGCAGTGAATAAAAAGGAATAGGAAAGATAGACCCACCCATATTTATAGAATTTCTCTAGTTCAATTACATTAAATTTGAAGTTAATATAGAATTGCAGAAATTTAGTAGTAACTCAGCCTAGTCGTTGTCTCATCATTTTAGTCATAGATCCTGTTTTTAATGTTAAGCCAATTTTTAAAAATGCCTGAAATCAGAACTTTCAATGTTTAAAAGTCAAGACTTATGAATTCATGCTAAACAGAACGGTATACTAAAATTCTTTTTGAAAGCATTAGGAGTGATATTTGGCAAAATGCCTTTTCCATTAAGTAGGATGAGAAGAAAAATTCATTATTGCTAATGAATTCCTGTATTTTACATGCTGGAAGCAGTCAAGCAGTGTGATACAAAAACACGCATTGCATTATGAACCATAACATTGCTAGGTTTGTAATATAAGAGCTGCTAAATACATTTTGAACATCACAAAGGCTGTGTTTTTTGCCTGGAGCATGCTCTTTGTTATATCTTTTGTCTCATATTCTTATCTTATTCATGAGAAGTTGTGAATCTCAATAAAATCCATGGGTTGTATGATGTTTAAAAGCTCCTTACTGAACCAATATGCTCACAGATAAGATCAATAATATATGTGTAAACCTTTGAAATTTAGATTGGAAAGGAAGCTACCTAATAAAACTCAGTTACTGAATTTATACAACATATACCAGCTTTTTAATTTTATATTCTGGTCCTGAAGGACCAGAAGACAAACTGAGCACATCTGCAATCTTTTGGATTAAACCATGATGGTTTTATGCAAAACCCCTGAATGCATTTAAGCTTTATGTATTGTAAAGGCATTGCATAATGGTTACTCATTTCATTTCTTAAGAGCCTTTGTCTAATGTTAAAATCTTGAGTTAAAGGTTTTGTTAACACCTACTTAGTTAGACCATTAGTTCACAGTGCAGACTAGGACGTGCCATAATATGTCTCATTCAGTTTTTTAAAAAACAGAGTTGATACCTAATGGTGTATTTTTAAGGCTATCAGTTATCAAACAAAAAGTGCTAAACTCCTTTTGAAGCTTTCAAGAGGTATTTTAATTAAGTTTTCAAAACTGCTTTTGGATCATACAATTCTTTAGTGCTTTATTTTCGTTAACAAAATAGTAATTAAAATTAAATTTTAAAAGAAATAACCACAGTAGGTCATACTTTTATTAACTTGAGATAGATAATGAACCTGTGCTATATAAAGATAGAGGTAAATCTTCTGAGAGCTAGGGACAATGTATTTTAATTAAGGTAATCATTATTTGCATCTAACAAACAACATTGCTACTTAGAAATTTGAGACCTTAGTGATACATACTAGTATATTACCTCAACAAATTTAATAGAGATTTAATAGTTGTATTTAAAGAGCAATTTGTCATAAATTAAGAGCATTTGCATAGCAAATTTTAAGAACGTTATTTTTTGCAGTTTCCTATAATTAAGGAACAGATTAAACATAAAAATTTTATAATTTTTGTAGTGCTAGGAATGCTTACTTTGTTATTAAACTGAGCCTCATTTTCAACTGTGTGTAACCCTATGGAAAAGTCTGGCTTTAATAAAGACATAATGAATGCACTGGCAGTAAGCTTTTTTCCTTTTAAATCTGAGCAATGGCTTGTGTGTTAAAAGAATGTTTTTTTTTTTTTTTTTGACTTATA